>JAZHYW010032581.1:0-100275 GCA_037355805.1 Ixodes ricinus
TGGACCGATTATTTTTAGTGTCTCGTAAATGACCTTAACTCATATGTTATTCACTCAGAAATTCTGCAATACGCCAATGATATCGATATATATAGGCAGATAATATTTATTCATATATTTATTTAGTTAATATCCCTCAAAGCGCCACTTTCGGGCATTGTAATGAGGGGGGAGTTACAAAGGTGGAGACACTGCAATACAGAATAACACATACGATACACAAGTCATAGGAAATCAGCAAATGTATACCACGAGTAATTATTATAATAGTATACACATGTGTAGCTCTAACAAAGAACAACAAGACAAACAAATACTTCGCACACAATATTCATTCCGGGATAATGTGAAATAATATTTCACATGACAATTTGAAATTTGCTTTATCTGCAAGTTCAACTACACATTGAGTTAAAGAGCTTCCATTCTGAAATGGCAAGCTGTAACGGGGAGTTGCGAAATTGGTTAGTTCTACAATGAGGTAAGCGAAGTTTGTGAGCATGATCATGTCTGTTCAAAAATTCGATGGGCTCAAAGTAATAAACGTTCTTTGAGAGAAACATTATAGTAATACATGTCGTAAAGGAACGTGAGACGGGAGACCCTACGCCTGGTTTCTAATAGAGGTAAATATGCTCTTTGCTTCAGTGCCGACTCGTGTAAGGTGAATAGTCATGAAAAATGAAGCGCACCCCTTTGTTTTGAACGCTCTCTAATTTAGTTTTCAGATAATCCCGATGAGGAGACCATATGATGCTAGCGTACTCCAATTGCGACCTGACAAAAAATTTAAAATGTAGCAGACGAGTTTCAGAAGATGCTAAAAACAGTTTGCGTCCAATAAACCCTAAGGAAAGGCCTGCCTTGCCCAAAACTTAGTTAATATGATCCTGCCAAAAAAGAGTAACGGAAATACAACCGTTCAGGTACTTATATTTATTTCCTTTTTCAATAGGGACATCATTGATTGTGTAGTTGTAATTGATTATAGCTTTCTTTGTTGACACAGTCATAAATTTGGTTTTATTAATGTTGATACGCATCTGCCACTTGTTACACCATGAAACAATTGAGTTAAAATCATCTTGCAAAGTATGAGCGTCGTCAGTTTTAGCTGTCTTTCTATACAACGCGCAATCGTCCGCGAAAAGTCTTATCGAAGAACAAATATTCGCGGGGAGGTCATTTATATATAAAAGAAAAAGAAGGGGTCCTAACACAGAGCCCTGCGGTACGCCGGACTTAACCTCTGTGCTGTTTGATGCCTCCTTCTGTGCGTCGGGTTTCATTTCTAGAATTACACGTGAGCTTTCCATGTCAGCCTGCATAATGCGCTTATACATTTCATTAATTAGGTCGAAGCTGGTGTTTTCCTCCGTCGTATGGAATTCTATCGGGCGCACGCACCAATAGACGATTAAAAATGTCTAGGATGTGTTTCTTTCAAATTGTTTTAGGATCGCTACGTGGGTCGCACAGTTTACTTTGAATATAGAAGACTTTTAGAACGAAGTAGTTGTTCTACCTTGAGTGCAAGACGACACGACAGAGATTTTATATTTTTGTTTAAATGCCTTCACAGAGTGATTGATTGCCCTGATCTAACTTCGGCGATTAATATTAATGTACCGATACAATTTTCGCGAATTTCTCTTACATTTTATGTTAATAAAATTTCTCAAACTTGCTCCCATGACACGCATTTAGAACTTGTATAATACCACCGACGCTCCATGTATTGACGTTTTTAATCCAACTTTTGTCGCGTTCAAGTTTTTCCTCAATAATCTCTAGAATTCATTGTTATTCTTTTTGCTATATGTATATTGCGCAATGTTACAAAGACGAAAGCTGTTCACGAGCACAAAAAATAAACAAATGAATGATTAGCAGAAAAGAGCTTCTTACTATATTAGGCCTAACGAAGCACGTCATGGATGTTCATCGAGTGTCTTCATGCACAGCTATATCTCCAAATATGCATAACATTCCTTTCTAGACAAAGACTGGACGTCCGGATTAATTCTTTCTTTAGCACATTAGCATACATTAAATAAAAGCTACTAGCGAGCGGATCTTTAAAATTTAAGCACCTAAAAAACAAGCATTCAAAACTTGGATTGCGTTCATTAAAGGAAGTGTTTTTACGGATGACTTAATTTTTTTAGATACCACCGGTAAATGAGCGGTATGAGATTTATAAAAATGTGTTCTCCCATTAGAGCCTGAATTTGCGTATATCGATTTGAGACACGGAAGCGAGTATAATGCTCAGCCCCTTGACTTTAATGGTGTCTCTCGTGTTTTGGATGATGATTTTTTAATGCAAGATCTCAATGCTGAGATACTGAAGTGAAGCGGTGAAACGCAGTTAAGCATCCTCACCCTCAATAGTTTTATCCAAAATAGAAAGAAGCTGCTAAAGAAAAAAAAGCGGTCGTCATCAATGCTGTATTTAACCTTTTTTCATTTAATATTGTTTTAAAATTCATTTTTTTAAACTAGTTATGCGATGCCGGTTTGGCTTTGGTATATACATAAGTCATTGGTACAAAAATAAAATAAGCACATGATATAGACAGCCCTTCTTAAAAAAGATCAGGTATCGTAAATATTTATGGTTTGTTCCGACATGTGTTTCATACAATTGTAACCGTCTGAAAATTAAGATATTTGAAGCCTCGAAATTTCAGTCGACGTTTCCATCAAAGATCATCTTCTTGAATTGGACCTCGTGGAAGCCGTGGACTTCTATTTAAGGCTTCTAGGAAGATTTTTTGTTTGTCTTTATTTCGGATTCTTACCAGCTTTTTTTAAATTTTCTAATGTGCTAGGTGCTTCCATATACAGGGCACGTTTTTCCTAAGAGTGAAAACATTTAAAAGACACTGGGAGGAAATATATTTCTGCAGAATAACGTTATCGACCGCGGTGCACGCCGGGACACGAGTATAAAGAAACATTTAGTGACTTAAATTAAATTCGCTAACTAACTTTTTAACTCTTCCTTTCAGCTGGCATATCTCAAATTGAGATCTGCAGCCCGTCGTTAATATAGGCCAAATCAGATGATATAGGCCACATCGGATGAGTTCTGTCGTCCTGACTTTGCATTTACTCTTCTTCGCCTCTTTCCTTTTTCCTCTCTTCTCAGTTACTTTTCCTTTCCTTGGTTTTCCCGCCTTTCATCGGATGCTCGCTTTTGGAATTCTTATATGTCCCTCGCTAGTTGAAAGACGTGGTTGTGTTGTCTTTGTCCTGCATGTTTATTCTTTCTTTAATCTTGACCCGCACCAACACGCTCTTCGTCCATCATTTCAAACAATAGATTTTATAAATATATTTGACATTTCAAAATGTTTTTTTTTTCGTTTTTAAAGACACTCTGTATACATACTATGGACATAGTGTATATATAATAAACGAAAGCTCCTTACAGCCCGGACAATGCTTAAAATCGTATTTTCAAAAACTGATAGAGGCGGAGGGTTTCAACTTTGGTAATCTCTTTTTCAGCAGCCTCGAAGTGATACAGGAAACTTTCACTTGTTTTGAAAGGTGTAGCGTAAAGGCGCGAGAGGACATGAACACGTCACACAGAATAAAAGACGCGAAAATAACAGAGGATGACGGGAAAGCCCCCGTCGCCTCTAAGCCTGAACGTGAGGGATGGAAAAGAGTGCACGTGACCCTGGACTTGAGGGAGGACGGCCACTTTGAGGAGCTTTATGAGGAAATCAATACCGAAATTGGGTTTCGTAAGAAAATCGATACTGAACTTGCAACAGTTTTTAAACAGTCACTTCTTAATTTACCAGTAACACTCCTATTTATTTAAGATACAGTACTAAATTTATAATCACTAAATGAGCTAGCTATAAACTTTCCGGAGATATCTATAGTATTAGGAAACGTTATTTACGTCAAGCTAAAGAGCATGACAAACTTTGTCATTCGCGCTCTAATGCATACATTTCTTCGTCAAGATGAAAAACAATATATAACTTTTTACTCTGCCCAATTTGAGATGAAATCTCCCGTGTTCATAAATGAAAAAGACGTACCCTGAAGGGTTGCGCAGTTTTATTACACTGGACGAGACGACGTTTGGGCCTTCGTCAGACCTTCGCTTGTTCCCAGGTTGACAGCCATAAAAAACTCAACTGGAAATGATTGAATGCAGATATTTCACAATCGTAATAGCGTCTTCTTTACTCCACTTCATTATCTAATTACATAGCATTAAAAAAAAGAACAGAAATAGAAAAGATAAATATATATCCGAAGTTCTCTGCCGCAAAACTTTCCAGAGTTCTTAATAATAGCCGAAAACTGAGCGCTAGTCACGATGTTGAAGATAAAGTAGTATTTGGGTGGCGGTAAATCCCTCTTTGCTATCGGGACAGGGTCAATCACGTCGTTCGATTTTACTCGTAGACTCCGTTCATGTAACTGCTCTATAGACGCCGATGTGTGTGCATGTCTGTTGGTTGTTGGTGGTAGCTCACGTTCTTTGAAACACGGAATATATAGCTTTTTCGAAGAAGGTTGAAAGGCTGAACCCTGTTTCCTCTGCAATCTTTGTGTTCGTAAACGGCACAACAGCAGATAAATTTCCAAGGGCGCCTGTTTTGAAGACCATACTTTTCTTCCCGCAGTAAATTATGAGATGTGATCTGTCATACCATTATCAGACACGACACCTCTCCGCGTTTTATTTTAGTCAAGCGTATCCGTCTTTCAATCAAAACTCCAATTGGTTGTCGAAGCTGGTAGGAGGAACTTGAAAAGAAGCACCTTCTGCTTACCTCCGAGTGTCAGCAAAGTAAGGCGTCGTTTGCTCCGACGCTTTTTCCAGATAGCTTTTTTTGTTAGCTCTTTTGGAGAACCAAACGAAAATAACCCGAGTTGGAAGGAGAGAGGAAGATGTTGTTTTAGGAGTTGTTTTGCATGTGCTTCATGAGACCTGACTTTGTACGCGTCTTAAATAAAAATTTAACGGAGCCAACGCCCGCATCTTTTTAGCAAATTCGATCAAGAATAAGAAGCCCGTTCTTTCGGGATGTTAGACTTGATCGAGTTCAACAGTGGGTCTGGGCGATGTTCTCTGATGCTGTGAGCATAGCGAAGCGGCACACCCGAAATTATCCTTGTCCACGAAGCCTCCTCAGATCATGCTTGACTTAATACTACTCCGTGCAGCCTATCTACTATATAACAGGCCGTGCGAACAACCGCGGCGCTTTCGTTTTCTTCACAATCATCAAGTAATATCCAGGGCGGCTGAATCTGTGCACATCTCCAGACGCTCCGTCTTTGGCGTCTCTGCGAAATATAGCTGATGTGTCTGTGTGCGAGTACCGCAACGCCAAGACAATAAGGTTTTTGTCTAATTCATGATTCTTCACTCCTAAAAGTCTTCGACAGTGTCCTGCTCCGCGATGCACTCCGAACATTAAACTTTGGTTTTCTTTGGTCGGTTGAGTCAATAGGAAAGGCGATCAGTATCATGATCTAATGGCAGTGTGGTCTCAGCCGCCTTTTATTTTGCTGATTAGTATAAATTCGGAAGCTTCGGAGACTTGTTGGGCCCGCGTTATTCAACAAAGGAACATATTATCTTCATAGTGTAAGGGTATTGAATATATGCGTAGGCGAACGGCAGCGTGCCGTGGTTAACGTTTCACGTTAAGATAGAACACAGTAAAACAAATAAAAAAGATCAAGCGCGTCGTTCACCGAGGTACTAAAAATGAGCGTTTGTTTTTATACTGATACAATGTAATCCAAAGTTGTTCGATCATTAGTAAAACAATTATATGAATATGTCCAATGCAAAAGCAAAAATATGTAGGGTAGTATAAGAGTTTAAGTAGAACTTAACTGATACATATAAGTATCTGATATGTTTATTGGACAAATCAGTTTTTTTCTTCAGCAGGACCGTGCATTGGTGCAATCACTGGTGCGTGATGTACGATGAGGAATCTGAACAGTCGCACTGCCTCAGCCGAATTGCTTCTCTGCACCGTCAAACTCCATACCTGAAGGGCAGACCGGCCTCTCGTTTTCTAAAGAACAGCGAAGTTTGTTTTGTGAGGCGTACTTTAAGAATAGCACGTTTTTATTCTGTTATGAAGCGTTTCTAAACAGCTTAGTGCTTCTTATGAAGACACAAAACGTGAGTGCTTCTGAGGATGCGATGCCTGTAATATCTGCCCTACCGGGACCGCGTCGACGTCGCCCAGCCTGGCTTCGTTAGCGGAAAACGAGCGCGGTAATCCTCCAACGCCGCTTCCATCGCTCGAAGCAAAAAAAGAAAAAAAAACAAAAATTGATGGGCTTTTTCAAGTACACTTTAGCCCGAATATGACGAGCGAGTCCTGAACCCCTCTCCAGGACGCCTGCTCTGTCCCCACTTCGCCTCGATGCTCCATGATGTAATCGGCGATGCGTAGCTAGCGTCGTACCTTTCGGGTTTTTCTTCTTTTTTTTTTGTCCTATCTTTTTCGCGATTAATAATGATGTACGGACACAGTGTGCAGCCTAGACGACAGGCTGTTCATAACTTCGAACACTATACCAGTGTACGCCATTTTGTTTTTGGCCGGCTGGTAGCGCTATTCGCGTTGGCGGATTAGCGTGGATTATGTGGGAATTATTCTGGCTTGTAATTTTCGTCAGCGCCGATTATTTGCCTGTTCCAGAGGATCAAAAAGTTACACAACGACCTACTATATATATATTTTTTTGCCTATTGGAAGCGCCGAAGAAGTTAAACACCGGGTGGCTTATTTTGGTCACACTATAGTATTAGTTGTTTGACTATTGACATTAGCGGGCCATTATAAAAAGAAGCAATAGAAGGGTCGTTTCATTTCAAATCGAACACACTGGTCGGGGTGGGTATTTGGATTTTTTTCAATTAAATAGTAATAATAGCCCCATTACTAGAAGAAACAAAACCGCTTCTAAAAATATTTTGCATGTTTTATTTTTGTACGACGTTCGGTAACTTGTTATGAATACTGAAAAAATAAAAATATCTATAATCTTTTGTGTAAATCTATTTTATGTCGAGTATCTTTTTGCTATACACTTGACAAATATGCAATATTCCATTGCCAAGATACAAATTGACAAACATTGCACTTTTGACGTTCGGGTGACAAATTTGGAGCCTTGTATCTCCATATTCTTTTTAATTAGCGCTTACCAAATACTGTCCTCGTGTAGTAATATCCATGGTCTATATTCTTATGATAATACTCTTGTTTGATTAATATTCACGAATTATTTTATATTAATTCTCAAACTTTATAAAAATATAAATTTTGTCATATTTTAAAGCTGTCTTATTTTAAAAAAAATTAAGCTTTTTGTGTTCTTCGTAATTTTTCTTATAATTTCCAGTCATATTGTTTTTCTAGAGGTGTGACCCGAATGCCACCCTTTTTTTTTTGGTTGTATTTGCGCTAGAAGACGTCCAACAAACAACAACACGACCGAATCTTCAAAACGAGAGTTTCCTCAAGTTTGCTTCGTTGCAAGGTTTATAGCTTGTAGTTTTTGCCTTGAAAGACTGCAAGTTGGGGACGCTTTATTTAGAAGAGTCTTTTTGGTGGAATGTTTTTATTCGAATTTATCAATGATGTTTTTTATTGTAATAAAACACATTTGAACTAAAAATTTGTTTTATATACTAGTATCAAAACGCAAAGCCGAGGCTTATAAGTATGATTCTGCGTTTTCGGGGTTTCTTTTAGAGCAGATTCGAAGGGTGTTAATAGGAGTTTATTTTCTAAACCAAATTCTGAGTTTTATCTGCGGCGAATAAAAGTCAGAAAGAAATTTGTCCAGCAGTTTTTTACATCTGAGACCGTATTGGACTATAGCCGTGGAGGTTTAATGACGCGTTTCGTTGACAGGAAGCCAAAATACTTTTTTTTAGCTTACGCACAAAAGTTAGGACAAAAAAGGAGAGAAGCGCCAAAGTTGCTAGGAAAATATGAAAAAAAAAGATAAAAACGATGGAGTTCATAGAGCTTGCAGTCTCGAAATTCATAGTTTTTCGGATAAATCCGAAACTGCAAATTTGTTTTCACCGGCGAGTGTTTTTCGGGGTTCATCGGATTTATCCGAAAACGCAGAACCCTATTCATAAGAAAAGAGTGTAAAAGACAATTGAACGCATAACCGTGCATACAGAGATATCAGAAGCTTGTTCTGCCTTTGCACGCTTTGGGTCCCAAAATTAAATCTAGGATCGTAGACAAGAATAATTTATTACGAACATTATGACCAAGAATTGTTCAATAGGAACTGAAAATTCTGAATGAGATATGTCATAAATGCTTATTACAATAAATATTTACATAAAACAAGCACACTGTATTACGCAACACGCGCTGCATATTCGAAATAAGTTAATAAATATAATTAAATATACTGGTTACACACATTTCAGAACGCAGTTTTCACCGTCCACATGAAGCGCAATAAGTTGTGCATATTGGTTCATCCGGTTTACCAACAATGAATTAGTTACCAGACAACGATAGCAGTCACTTATTCACTCAATTCCTTTCTTTGTTGTACGCGGTCACGCCGGGCTCAGGGACGAGACGGAACACTTCGAGCCAATGTCACCTCAGCTTCTTGACTAGGAACTTGAATTTTGGACCAGACATGCGAAGAGCGTATACCTTTGTGAGCACCTAGGGATGCCCACTGTTCTATCTTGTGCTGCCTGAATGTCTCAACGTCTTCATTTGGTACGTTCAAAAGGACGACGTTTCCTGTTTGTTTCTGGATTTCTTCGACGAAGCCCTGCGACGTCCTTAGTAAGGACCTCGTCTCGGTAACGAAAATTGTGCACTGTGGCGAGGTGCTCGAGTAAGTTACCAACTCCGTCGCATAACTTCTTGCCATGGCCGGATGCCGAGAACAACCGATTCGCTTTATCAGAGCCGCTGTGATTGAACTCGAAGAGCTAGTAACGGTTTTGAAAGTGAGATGCGACTGAACCAGAAGCATAGGTGACGCTTGAAGAAACCGGAACATTGTCTTCCAGCCAATCTTCAATCCTTCGAATTGCCAACAGTGCGTGTGATGAGTCGTGGCAGAAGTCTTCAAACACGACGCCGAAACTCCGAGGACCTTTAGCTGTTGATGCGAAGCACGTGAAAATCTAAAGCTCTTGTTTGTGACACTGACACTCTTGAACTTCATTTGGTAGTGGAACGGTCCCATTTTCGGCAAAATCAAAATGAATCATTCCGCGCTTTTTAGTAATTTCGCTTTTCGCGAGTCGACTTTCATCTCTTCGAAGTTTTCGAACGCTATCATGCGTAACGAACCGAATGGTTCAATTTTGAATTTCTTCAAGGAAGACATGTGGTTGAGTTGTCTTCTCGATTAGATCTCCTTTCTCCCACACGCAAAATGTTACTTGCTCCTCTTCAACAGTTCCTAAAAGTTCTAACGTAAGACTACGGGTGTTCGGGCATTCCTTGCATTCGCATCCCAAACAAGCGCGTGTCGGATCCGAACAAAGTCACATGAACATCAACTCCAGCTTTGCGATTGCTTCTTCGCGCAAAGAGTTCAGGGCGGAAAAACAAAGTTAAAAATTCATGCAGAACACGCAGGCGCATACTGTTTGTTTCGTATTCACCTTCACCCACTTCGGACGGAGCGATGAAAGTTTCGTTATACCTAATTTAGTCTCTGGGTTGGCTTTCATGGACATTAGGAACGTCTCCCGAATAGACCTTGTCAGGAATATTTTGATTACTACTCCTTTCTTGCCATCCTTAATGATGTTCATAGCATCTGTTTTGTTCAGACTTCGGATGGAACTATCAAGATCATCGTTGTCTGCAGTTATCTCGACTTGCGCAGCAGGTATGTCGATGCTTCGGGAATGAATTTCCTTGCTTTAGTAAAAGTAACGATGGCAGTAATAAGTGTCAAATGCTGGCACCTCTTCCGGTTTGTCAGAGCCTTGACAAAAGCTAGATGGATATTCAGCCACCAGTGGCCGCAAGTAAAGCAAGAACGATATGTTGGGAGACTCGAGCTGCTTGGTTCTGTGCTATCGGCAGTAGCCAATTTGTTTAGACATTTCAACTGAAAGCCATCTTTATTTCGCCTTACTTCCTTTTCACGTAGGATTTTTGGTATTTCGGAATTAATTGCCGAAGACACGCTCATTGGAGTTGTATCTAGGCTGCCGCCAGAAATCTCTTTATTCATGTCTCTCAGTAACTCATGCTTGGAGACATCGCTTTGGCATGAACTTGAGCTTCATTCACAAGCACGAGACACAGAAAGGTTCTCACCCAGAAGAGCGAAGCAATCCTGGCACAACATGTCGGTATCCCTCACTGCTGGAACGCTGGAGGGCAGGGCTGACCTCAGCAGAATCCATGTTCAGGTCCTTCACAGAGCGAAGACGTTCATTCCAATATATCTTCCTTTTTATGGCGACAGTCGTGGTCAGCGCAGGGCACTCGACTAGAAGTGTGAAAGTTGGCCATTGACCAAACCGAACAGGATCAACTGCGACTGTAGAAAGCTGGAGCAGTAAACGTCAATGCTTAGCTGTGTCGCTGTGACGTTAGGACAACTCTGGTCCTTCTGAATATTCTCGTTGGTGTGGTCTTTAACAGTTGTGATGATCGAGTTGGTAAATTCCTTCTTAGCACAAGAACACGACTAGAAAACAAGCAGAGTAGCTACGACTTTTCAACTGCCGACCAGATGCGATCTGTATATGCAGCGCGTGTATTGCGACAACGCAAGCCGACGTTGTGGCAGCACAATGTGGCATACAGAAAGGGTAAGATTAAAGGAACCGCGCCAAAGTGATGGCAGGCTAGGCCTTGGCGCTGGGGATAAGAGGATGCGTCTTTCACGGGTCGTTGTCACCGTACTGGTCACAAGGTCATGCTGCTTGCCTCTGCCGGATGGACAGGGAAATCTAATTATTACTGACCTTCGTAAAAGGAAAGAAGAAATATTTACCTTCCAGCTGTGCGTTCAATCTAGTTCTAAGGGCTTCCAACTTCAGCGGAAGTGCGTTTGTTTGAAAAATAATCTCACCATGAAAATATTGGTGGATCGTTTAGTGTGGACGATAGGGTGGACATATTTAATTTAGTCGAATAGTATTATTCACCCCAACACGACTCTTCTCATTGATGTGGCACAAATATTTAACCTTTTATGTGTGAAAACTACACTCGGGGTCAACTTTCTGAGGCACAGCAGCCTAAAGTAGGAGCTCGTACGCTCGTTTACTTTGAATGCTGATTGAAGGTGAGCTCGCGCGCTCCTCGAAACGTTCTCCTGCGTAGCTTCGATAGGCGCTCAAAGCGCGCGAGCGCACGCGCTATCACTTTTGACGGCATTGCCACAGAAAGTTGATCCCGAGTATACAAGATATAAACATTGAAATAAAGCCAACTTCAGGAACCTAGCTTTTTGCCGATTCCGGTGCATGGGTCTGATTTTGACGTCTTCTAGAGGAAATACAACGAAAAACAGGGCATTCAGCATTATGACTCTTTATTATTAAAAACAAAGTATAAAGAAAATAAAAAAATAGTTTTATTAAAAGAGTTTTAAAATATACAAATTTATGTTTTTAAGTTTAAAAATTAATATAAAATAATTCGTCAATATAAATTAAATACTGTAAGCGTATAGCCCATGGATAGGACTACACGTGTGCAGTATTTGGTAAGCGCTAATAAAAAATAGTACGGAGATATAAGGCTCAAAATATGTCACTTGAACTTCAAAGGTACAATGTTTGGCAATTTTTATCTCGGTAATGGCATTTGCCCTATTTGCCAAGTGTATAACAAAAATTGCTCGGCTTACAATAGATTTTACATGACAAGCTTCTATAGATATTTGAACGCTTCCAGTATGCATAAGAAGTAACTGAACTTCGTACTAAAATCAAGCACACAAAATTTGAATTTCAGCTTGCTCCACCTAATCCCATTATTTTGCGTAAAACAAAACATCATTTTTTAGATTGTTTTTAAAGCGGTTTTAGTCTTCCTGGACATAGGATCTATGATATATATTTAATTGTGAAAAAAACCCATGTACCCACCCCGACCAGTGTGTTTGATCTGAAGTACAGCAAAAAATGTAGAGCTCGGTACAAATAGAACAAATTGCTTTCTGTCATACCTGAAACGCTTTTAGCAAAGTAAAAAAAGAGAAGCATTCGATATTGTGCGCTCGCTGACTCGGTCATGTCGTATCGATCTATGTCGATAATACTAGATGAACCTTTGATCTACTTAGCGAGCTTGAATATGCACACAGGCGTTTGTCGATACTCGGAAGTTTAGCAATGCGCAATAAAACCATGTCTTCTGGTTACAAATCTGGTACAACATTGGCAAAAAATAAAGCAATAACATGTGGATAGCAATAATTTTTACGTTTTCCCGCTTCTCTTTGTACATACCGCCAATGCTATAACGATCCAGCATCGTAGAATATGCCGTCTGAACAACTTATGTTTCCGTCGCTTTTTGCTTTTAATTTTCGGGTTAACACATTTTGTTTCTTTCAGCAATGGTGTATGAAATAATATGAAGGTCACAGTTTGGATCAAGACTAAAATATATGTGAAGCGCGTCAATAGGTATATGTTCTGCATTAAAGTATTCACTTGGGCTAGTTGGCGATACATTGTGACGATAAAAAGCGGTAAAAAGACCAGGACCAATAAAAGAAGACAAACACATACCAAGAGCGCACTTGCAACTGAGGTTTAATCTGAATTGATCTAACAAGAAAAAACACATATGCCTTATCAACAAAACCCCTATGTCATGTACGCACATCGTCCTACTAGTCTACTTTTATTATTGCTAGCTTGGCCTATCTTCAAATGACTGTAAATGCGCCACTTCTGAACCATAAAACGCAATCGATGCGCGCTAACAGATGTATCGAGACCGCACTTCTTTATAAAATACGCTTCTGAAATTTTCATTCTCACTTTGTTTCGATTCCGGCTCAAGGTAATTGTTTCCTGAAACTTTGGGACACATTAGCATCTGTTGCATTGCACCGCCAGATTACCTGCGGGCGACGATCTAATTGCCAGTGCGTGCTCTTTAGTCGGTCATTTACGCAATGCCCGGACTGTTCTATGTAAAAACTCCCACAAGTTAAGGGTACTCTATATGCCGCCCCTTCCATGCAGTCTACAAATCTAGTCACATGCCTTATTTACAGACACCTTCCCCGGATCCCCCCGCTCCACTGTTGCACACAGTTTACCCAATTTCTGAAATGCTGAGAGCGGTACCGGCACTTCATGTTTTTCCCTCACTATCTTTAAACTATGGCTAATTTTGTTTATATAAGGTATAACGGCTGGTCTAACATTATATCTTGGCTTACCACCACTCTTTCTCCCTCCTCGTAGTTCTCGTAATAATCTTTATGCCACTCCTTTGATGAGCGTAAGCATTCCTCTATTTTCTGCACTTACCTTCCAACGCTGTCCGCTACAGTATCTGAACAAGATTTAGTTATTATATGTTCACAATCAGACCCGTATATAATTAAATCTCAACGAAATCCAAAAAAAAAACAATCGCAAAACTAAACTAACTGCTTTGTTTTGTATTAAATAATGTGGTTAGTACAGGGAGGTCGGGAAACGCCGTTCAAAGGGAAAAGGAAAAGCGATATTTCGACCTTACTGTATTCTTCACGCTGACTGGCTATTATAGTATCCTTCACGCTGACGGGCTGTTATTATAGTCTTGTAATATTATTAAATAAACTTTGTAACCATACACAAACGAAAATTTGGTGCCTCACTAAGCCTTGTTGATGTTAACTACCTTTCGGTTTATAATGCGGAATGCTGATCGACTTTGCCAATTCCACGTTAAATGCGTAAGTGAAATCTATTTTTATAACAGATTTAATGAGCTTCTAAACTTCTTTTGACTACTACCTTCTTGCAGAAAAACAAATATGGCAGCTGCGCTAGGTTCATCCTCTAACAAAAAAGGACGCATCAAATAATTAAACTTTTTAGAAAAAAGTTTTTAGCGCCTTAACAAAAAAACAAAAAAATATTTGTTGCCTTTTTAGTGGGGTATGCAAAAACAGACAACTAAAACGACTTGCGTCTCTCGCTAGTTCTGCCGGCTTAATCCCTTCCACATATATTCCAATTTATTTTCCCCCTAATTCACAACTAATAAGTGCAGTGTTAACTTTCGTAAAGAAGTTTGCCCCGGTTAGGTTTTTTTAGTTATTACTTTTAATTATTAAATCATCTTGATTATGCAGGCGTCAGCTTCAGTGAGCGAAGTATTTTTTAACGCTGCTCGCCTCCACGGCGCTGTAGTCTCCAGTGCGGAACGTTTTAATGAATGTGGGAAGGATTTACATGAGTGTTTGCTATGAAATCGCTTCTTTTTGAGTCTGAATAGACAGTATTCTTCTATACTACTCACTATCGTTATGTTTTCCTTTGACATGGGCGTCTGAATGTAGGTTACTTTACTTGTGCACATGTGCGGAGGCGTGCATTTGTGTGTGTACCTTTGCGATCGTCTGTGTACGTGTGTACGACTTTGTCTCTAGGCTTCTGTGGCGGTATGTGTTGTGGGCGTGTACGTTTCTGTATAGATACCTCTGGTTGCGTGCGCGTCGTTATAATGTTTAAAGACGTTTGCATTCATATCGTGTAGACCGTTACCAGCGCCTTGATTTGCATCCTATTGGGAACCAAAGGGAGAGGGGGGTATTCGAAAGTATGGTATTGTTGCCCCAGAATGTAATTTGTTTACAATAAACAACCGGAATAATTGATTTTATTATATTTTGCCAATTGTGCGGTATTCCTCATAGAGATGAATGCGAAATTAGGTCAATCAGGTCCTGGCCGGAAAAAGGGTTCACGTCATGCCAGAGCTTTAACTCAATTATATACTTGACTGGCTCCGCAATTAGTAGGGAATTATGTTGAAAATATTTCTTTAAATGTCTGAACATTTCGGTGCAAAAAGCTGCATTATTAGGTCTTTCGTGATCTTTAAAGAGACTAATATTATACTTAACGTTTAAGTTGACAAACCTAGCTTAGAATGTTGACTGTATTATTAGTCTATACTGAAATTCAAGATAAATATTTGCATCGTCTTCTGCACTTATTAGTATACAGACGACATGAATTTGGTTTCAGTGAAATGGTCATACGGCTTCTTGCATAAATTATGAACAGCTACATTACATCAGTTTAAGTGGTTATTTTGAAATAAACTACAACTCAATGCACCTTAAACTACATACGCAATATATAATCCAGTAAACAAACAAGTGGACACAATAACCATTAAATTTAAAGTTACCTCGTGAAAATATGTAAAGAAACGATCATCTTACTGTCTGGCTTGACAAAAAAATCGCATGTAATTCTCACATTAACCCTATGAAAACCTAGCCACCAAGATATCTTGGATGCATGCAAAAAGTAACGATTTATATCAATCTGACTGAAACTGTATGCATGTATCACTCGTTTTTCCAGTCACACCTCTCCAACGGTATTTTGAAAACAGATAAAGACGACTATTAAAAAAAGTCTTTCCGCCTTTCCACACTGGTGAAGAAGGAAGACCAGTGAAGCTGTACTATCCCAAGCAGCACATTATGACCGGCTCAAGCTTGAGCCAGACTGGGCAGCCGGGGAAGTTTCACTGGGCCTAGATTGTTTTGCCCCATGGCGCTAGGCAGCCCCATCTTTGTATACCAGTCTTGCGACCACCGGCAGTTCGCTGTATAGCCATGAACTGGCTCACCACTGGTTTTATTGCCTGGGCCTTGCGGGAAGCTCAGTGGTACCCCAAGCTTGGCTCTCTATTGTATATACAGCATAGGCCAGGTTAGTGGCCGAGTGGTCAGCCAAGCTTGGCTAGACAATAGAAATTCAACCCGGACCAGGGCAATTAGCGGCCCCTATTAAAACATTTTGCAAACTGGGCCAGTTCAAACGCTATTATTGCCACTGGTTAAATTGGTTGAACTCGACAAACTGAAAGTGTGCATACTGGTCTTACTATGAAACTGTGCATACCAGTCTTACTGTGAAAATGTGTATACTGGTAATACTGCTACAACTGTGTATACTGGTCCACTCCATGCAATTAAACAGTTTAACTGGTCATATTGAAAACACAGGTCGTAAACTAATAAAATTAACTTTATTTAAAAGAAATACACACTGCAGACTGCGAAAACAAACATATAATATATCTACAATGCAAAAAAATTGTCATGATATAATTCATGTGTCCCAGCCGGTTAGCGAGATTCTCCACATCTTCTGGAGTGTCGGGGCTCCGGTGGTGGCTAACAAGACTCTCAAGTCGAAACAAAACGACAGTAGAACATCTCAAACGCAGCTAATTGTTATTTTTTTCATTGAACAGTCTCAGGTGTTACACTATGATTAATTATCACAAGTTCGCACGTACACTCGCTGTTCTTTTTATGTAGTTTACATTTGGAAGCGTCGTTTAGTATCTTGGGTTCTCTTGTGCCTTTTTGCTCATTGACCCTTAAAATAAAGTACCTAATTGCTTTTTTTATAAAGAACACATCTGTCAAAACTTAGAAATACATTTATTTCTTTATTTCCTTCACTTTATGTTGATATCACTTATGAAGACATCTACAAGGCGTGTTCACAAATTAACTTCCCTTCGAACACGAGAAAAGACGTAGCCAGCATAAATGCTCTATACCTTAATCTATCTTTTAATGTAGTCACCTTTGATATTAGGGAATTCGAGATATCGTGGCACAAACATAGTCATCTCATCAAAGTACACCGTAAAAACAACCTGTGCTACTAGAGTATTTTATAGCCATTTCGTGAAGTAATGGTTTCAAAACTGTCAGAGACACGCGTTGCAAGACAGGAAGTTAAAAAGCGTCCGTTCTCCAGAATTTTCTCATCAACATCCTCTACCAGGTCTTTCGGGACCAGAGACGTCTTTCTGCTTCGCTCGGCATCATGAACGCTTTGCCGCCCTTCATTAAGCGTGCGAACCTGCTTCCGCATTAAGAATGTGCACGTTGCATGTAGTATATACATTTTGCGAATTTGTAAAGCAGATATTTCGTGTCAGCATGAGTACCAAAACTCACTTTTTTACGCCCTGCATTCTTCGTGCCATTCGCCAGTGGAGCTTGGCTTTGACAACTCTACTTTGATTGAGCCAATCCAGATTGGTGGCGGGTGACACATTGTTTTATAAAAACGACCTCTCGCACACTTTATTTGATTTCACAATACTGCCAGTCCTATTACGGGACGAGGCAGGAGTGGACGATACAGAGGAAAACTTTCACTGCATGCACGCAACACTTATGAACTCGCATCTCCTATAGGAGTATCAAAAAGAAAAATGACGAAGCTCACATCCTAACAAGAACAACGAATGCTTGACTTATTAAACAATACACTTAAAGCACTGTCAAATTCCAAAACTATCTGAAGAGCAACAACCTCTCCGAAAGTTTTTTTTATTATTTATTAATACTGCAATCCCCTGCTAGGATTTTAGCAAGTGGGTACATTGCTGCAAGTAGAAAATGCTGGAAAACCACAAACAAAGCAAACAACCAAACAAAACATTATTTCATAAATCTAGAGCCTGTACAAAAGAAAAGTAATTTTTAAAAGTGTTTATGCAGGCATTGATTGGAGTAAGCACTTTGGAGTGATGAAAATGCTCTGAACGGCGGCTTTTGACTTTATATACTTTGAACTGACGATTTTAAGGAGGACAAAATAAATACGAAAAAAATAATTTCAGCCGTTGCCAGATTCCTGGATTCCTTAATGGCTGCATGTCACCTTGGTTCTTTCAGCACCGTAACCGATGCCGTGCTTCTGAAATCAGAAAAGATTGTACGTGTCGTAGGTGATTGAACCATTTCAAGTTCATTTGAGAGAGAGAAACAGAGAGAGGAGAGATTTGCCATGAGTTCCCGGCGTCGGACTCCTCATAATCTAGTGTCGGTGTTACAAGGGCTTTGTAGCCAAACATTTAACAGGCGGTAACTTATATAGTTTTTCACGTAAATACCAGTTTTTAGTAGGGTACGTTTTTGGGCTAGTTGGCTCATCTTAGTAAAACATAAAATAGCTCAAAGAAGACAAGGACAATAAGTATAAAGGACAGGCGCTAACGTAGAACATAAAAAAGGGCCCACTGTAGAAGAAATACAGTTTGGTAGGGTACGTTGTTAGACTAGTTGGTTCATCTTAGTAAAACATATAAAATAGCGCAAACTAGACAAGGACAACAAGTATACAGGACAGGCGCTAACGTAGAACATAAGAAAGGGCCCACTATAGAAGAAATATAGTTTAGTAGGGTATGTTGTTGGGCTTGTTGGTTCATATTAGTAAAACATAAAGTAGCGCGAAAAAGACAAGGACAAGAAGTATACAGGACAGGCGCTAACGTAGAACATAAGAAAGGGCACACTGTAGAAGAAATATAGTTTAGTAGGGTACGTTGTTGGGCTAGTTGGTTCATCTTGGTAAAACATACCAAAGGTTGTTGCGTGAACTTGAATTGAGATATTCTGAAAGCCTCAGAGTGAAAGCGGATATATTTTTAAGAGACTTTCTAAGCTAAATCTCTTAAAGAAATGTCGAATGTTGCTGTGAGGCTCCCAGAAAATTCAGTTTCCTGACAATTTCTGTAAACGAGTAACATGCTTGGTTGCGGTTGGATCGACGGATGAATATTTTTAGCAGCGTGTCTAATTGCCTCGTTCGGCCCATCTCTATTTTCCAGGCAACAAGTTCAGCTGCGACTGCAGGATCTCCTGGATCGCGCATCTGGCCAACGCCACCAGGAACGACAACTTCCGGCGAGAGCTGCGGCACATCAAGTGCGACTTCGCGGCGGCCGACGGTGCGACGGGTACCAGCAGCAAGGTGGCCCGCCTCAGCGCCAAGGAGCTCAACTGCCCCGAAGACCACGAGAAGCCCAAGTTTGAGAACTCGCGCCCCGACGCCAAGGTGGACAGCACGACAATTACCACCGTCGCTTCGCCGGACGAAGGCGACATCCTCGAACACCGGGGCGACAGGAACCAGATCGAAGAGGAGGATTCCGAAGAGGCGCTGGTCTCGGAGGCGCGGGACGACGCGACCGCGACGACGCAGACAATGAAGAACGAGATTGACATGGTGCTGAGTCAGCGGAAGGTGATGCAGAAGCAAGCCGCCCACTCGCGGAAGGACAACGGAAACTCCGGCGCCTCGCTGGTCGGCTGGAGCATCACGCTGAAACTTTTCTTTGCCGTGGTGGCGAGCGGGATGACCACCGCAGGGTTTTTGGTCCGGCATAGCTGATATCATCAAACCCATTTTATGCCTGCTTTTTTTTACTTATAAATAATGCGTGTGAAGAATAATGAGACCCATTAAAAAGTATAGTGGGTGCGAAAAACCACCGGTACGCAGTAAAACCTCTTAAACCTCAGTCAATATAAATTCTTGTACAGGGCTAGGGGTTTTCGCTCCTGGTTACTTTGATATTAATGTGCTGTATACTTACAACACCATAATTATATCGAAGACTGCACCAAAGCGTTCCCGAATATTTATTTTTGAAATGTATATATTCACACGTCAAGATACGATGCTGCAAAAATCACTTTACCTGGCGGCGGTGTCGGTGAAGTCTTCAGGATCATTTATACTTTTATTAAATAGGCTGTAAGCTATCAGAAGTTTTTCGGTGAATGCTGCATCGGGAGGCTGTCCAAATAATATTCAGTGGACCTCTTTCAATTGAATTTTTCAACGGAAAAGGTGATCAATGCAATGTCCCAATTGTAAAAAAAAATTAATAAAAAACCTTAGTGCAACAAGTGACAAATAAAACATTTAGACGCTAGATGTTTTGACAATGTGAGGTCGGTCTTCGAGAATGTGACGCCATTGGTTCTTGTCGTAGATAAGGGCGTGGGCCCCAACTGCTAGCCTGGGTTCTTTAACCTGCATTCCGGAGTAAGGATACTCGTCTGCACGCCGGTACCAGGTTCGTCCAGATCGAAACGCTCAGGGTTGGGGACTAAAGTCAGAATTTCTCTATTTTGCAGCGATAACTTTAGCTTTACGTGGTCTGAACTGCGGCTTAAGAAAAGAAAAAAAGGAGGTTTCCGAGATGGAGTAACCGTCAGAGAACGCGGTACCACTCGCCCTTCTCATTCGCTAGGCAATAGGGAGCTTTAGGGAACCGTGTTTTCATATCCGATACGGTTCGATGGGCCCTCCGGTACCAACTGCGCATGCGCTGCCACAGAAGACTCGCACATGCGCAGTGCGTACCCGAGGGCCCATCGTACCGTATCGGGTGTGCAAAGCAATTCCCTAAAACTTTACTAGAAGTGAACTGTAGTCGTAGGTGGTATAGTCACTGACAGGGAGTGTGGCGTGATGTTATTTTTGTCCCGTCATTCGATATTTGGAATCCTTCTCGTCGGATGCAGCAGTCTTATTGGCTGAGAAATGATATTAAGATGCCCGGAATTAACCAAGCCCTTCATTATTTAAGCTCTCAATAACAATGGGAAGAAATTGAAAAAAAAAGAAAAGAAAGCTCTGTCTCAAGGTAGCAACCGTCGTTTCACTCAGAGACTGCTCCAAAGAAGATAAGTGTCATAACGAAACGCGAGCTGCCACTCCACGTTCCCATGAGGTTCCTTTTCGACTTCACAAAAGGAGACTGTCGAATGATTGTTGTTTCGTGTGCATCACGATGCAGCATACATGCAAGAACTTTCGAATGTATAGCAATGCACCCACAGCGATTGAGGTGCGAGATTATTTACTGCGTTGCCTACTTGAGATTTTTTTTTCTCTGTCTGGAGCCAAAGCTATTTGCGTGAGCAAATGGCCGGTGGTTCTTAATGTGGCAGGTTCTCGGCCGGTGAGATCACCTCACATACATAAACGATCCCGATTGCAGGGAGTGTTCCCGTGACCTAAAACGGACGTCACATCGGTCTGTCACCCTCGGATGATTTGTTCTCGAAAACGAGTTTTGTTAAAAATACTTTCACTCTGTATTTATCTTTACTGTCTCATTCTTGTGTCTCATTTTATTTTTGGGTCCTGTAACAGAATTGGTATGCGTGCACCCGAATACCTTGTTGCAAGGATTATTGCTTGACGATTAAGGGAAACAGTGATATTTTTCTTGGATAGTTTAGAATTTCGCGAAATGCTAGGTTTCTTAGGCATAGTCTGAAACACAAATAGAATTTACTCATCGTGCTTTTTTTGTGCGAATAAAACACAATACTTGTATATTATAGAAAGTCGTGTGCATAGGTAACATGAAATAAATATTGACACCTTCAAAATAAGTTGCACGAAGAAAGCTATTAACTGTAAAAAAGAACGTTTTCTAAAGAGCCTTCATAAATACAGTATCTAAAACACATGGAGCGCAACTGAGTCCGACCTTAACAACTAATGTTTTAAGCCACTGCATTTTGGAATGATTCTTCCTTCTGTCACTGTATTTGACTCTTCGTATCTTGCAATTGAGATTTATAACACGAATGCAAACAAACACAATCCGGTTAATCAATACAATTTTGAGTATTGTTATTTTTTCTTAAGGTAGTGATCACATGAACCACACTCGTCAATAATAAGCGTTCCAAGAAAAAGGAACCTGATATTATTCTACTGTTTGTAGTTTCTGCAAAGTATAGGAATAGAAAAAAATACTATCAATGCTAGGGTGGCAATAACAAGGTTTGAGAATTAGGAAGAAACATCCCCGAAGCGTGTGCTTTTTGCTGTTTTTGCAAGGTCTGGACACGAGCCAGTTGAATGTTTGGGAAGCAAGGTATATGTTTTTGAAAGAATAAACACAGGAATGGACGCAAAGACACATGAAGATGTTTCTTCATGGCCGTCCCTGTGTTTATTCTTACAACAACGTATAATTTTATCAACGTGCTCACCTTCTAAACGAAAGATACCAGACGTGAATTTTGTTTTGCCTTTCCTTGCGGCAAGGCTAATTAAGATGATAGCTCATGATGATTTTATTTAGTCGTCATACTAAAGAAAAAGAGTATTTTCAAAGCTTGTACAGATACGTTGGAGTGTAAATATGAATCATGTTGAAGGTAGAATTGCGTTAGTCGTGACATTAGCATCCTATTGCGCACCCTAGACGTAGCTAGTCACAACGTGTTTTCGTCTCAATTTTGTGAATGGTTCGTTACGTTTATTCGTTGTGCGACACGCTTTACGCACGCAATGATGACGATGCTATTCGGTGCTTATGAATATCAACCTGAAAAAATATGAACGCGCGTTTCACGCCAAAGACTGTCATCATACCTTTTATATGTGTCCTTATTTCGATGTGGATTTTCTGACATTCCCGAAATGGTTGTTTATATTGCGTCGCCAGAAACGCTAATATTATTTGCATTGCTGCCGTGGAAATGTTTAAGAAAAAAATCAATAAATGAAACGAGCGCTCAAGGTAACTCTGCTATGGCTTGAGCGCAAATACACATGAAAATTAATTTTGAAGAAGTGTTCGTAACTTCTATACCAAGAACACATGTATGTGTTTAGCTCTAAAAGACAAAAAAAAACGGTATCTAAAGCCACGATCAATCTTTTCTGCAAGACCACATGTTGACGATCCGAGCAGGGAGCGCAATATCTGGCTAGTGAATTTGCTCTCAACAAAGGAACGGCGCTAAATGTTGCTTGCAATGTTACAACGCTACACGGCGACTCGAACATCGCTGCAATCTGCGTTTAGGGTTTGCATAAGCACTTCCAGGGGATGTTCACCTTAAGTTTGCACAATCTGTGCTCGTTTGAATTGTGCGAATACTATGTGCATGATTTCCCAAAGCCCAGCAGTAATAGAGCTGAGTGTGAAGCGATAGGTGGTCTATACACTCTTGGAAGGGCCTTGCATAAAACACCGCAATGCACTCAGAACGGTATTAATTTTTCTAACCAGTTTAGCCAATGAGGCAAGCGAACGGTGTCGTTGGTTGAAGTGGTTAAAATCACCTAAAAATAGATGTTTTAGGTGCATTTCGGAAAAGTATGCTGCCAGGCACCTTCGAGAGTGCTTATTCTCTAAGAAATGACGAGGGCATCGACCCTGCCACTTTTGCTTGTGTGTTGTGTGTCCCCGCTTCTGCGATTTAGCGACGACGCTCTGCCAGAGAAGCGAGCTTCATCTGCCCCAGGATGTAAACCCGGTGCCTTTTTGGGTCAAATGTACATTTCAGGAGAAGTAAAGTTCTGTTTTCCCGCCCGTGAAATTGTTAATTAGTTTCTTTCTTTATTTTCTGGCCCAGGCTGAACAATCTCTTCGCTTGTTGTTCTTGCTATGATCCGAAATGTCCTAACCTGCTACCGTAAATAAAAATAAATAAAAAAACTCGTAGAAGTTCTATTGTAGATACAAAAAAAAAACCAAGAAGCTACAAATGGACGTACAGAGAGATTGGAAATATTAAAAATTTAACCATTGTGACTCGGTATATTTTATTTTGAATTTAGCGCAAGTTCGCGTTGCAAATGCAATGTATTTATACATTTTAATAGAGTCCCAAACACACCATGTAAGATGTCTACTGGCAAGAATATATGTACATAGCAGTGTAAAAAAAAAAAAAGCTTTTATGACATTTTTCAAATTCTCGGCGGACATGTGTAATAAAGTAATCAATTGTAACATATTTATTTAAAACAGATACGTAATCACGATTATTTTCGCCATGAACGCGCACTGCTGAGATGTTTCGAGAAAACTGAAGTCAGTGATGCCGTTTAAAAGATAATAGGATCTTCCACAAAAAGGAAACTGGTTTTATAAAAATCGGTTTATACAAAACAGCTACAGTTGACTTTCGAGAGTATGAAGTTACCTATAACGTGTCTTACAATAAGAGGAGGTAATTTTTTTTAAATAACTAACTTTAAATCCTGATCAAAATGAAACAAGGCAAACGACATCAAGTGACATGAATTTGTAGTCATGGCACATAATGTATTTTATGGTATTAAGAGGATGGCAAGGCAAACAAATATAGCGCCGATCATGGAAAGCACCTGATGTTCTGTGTGAGAAGGAAGAGGGTACCGAACCCCGTTGGACATTCTCTCAGTGATAAAAATGTGTCCGGCTTTTTTACCAGTGAATTTGCCTACCAATCGGTGCACGCTAAAAATAGCCCTTTCCATCGTGTCAAGATGATAAAAAAAAAAACTTAATTTTTGTGTTTAGTGTTTCGCGGGGCAGCATGGGAAACGTCCGAGAGCGTTGCCGTTCGAATAATGTATTACAGTGAGAAACTGAGCTGCCTGCGTTGCGATATTTTAGCGAAGAGTGCGATGTTGTATCAAAACCTGCCTGTTTTTTTGTTTTTTTTGTCCCTTGGGACTTTTTGTCCCTTGGAAGCGAAGCACTGTCGCATTAACTTTGTCGCATTAACTTGTATGCAGATTGTTCAAAAGCTGGCACGCTGTCGAATTCGACTAAGGCTCGTTAAATTCGGCACCAGGCGAGAGAATCCCTCAAAGATTTTCGGTGCTCTAGACAAGTTCATTAATAGGCACAACAAGCGCTGGGTTCCAACCAGTGCAAACCAGGTTCGTTTGCATTCACTACTCGTTCAGTGTCGAGCTGCATGTTCGCGACAGCAGGAGTCGGAGGACAATGGGACGCCTGGAACGCTCGCCTAAACATTTTCACTAACTTCCAGGTGACGTGTTTACCATGTTCCTTAATTCGGCTTTAATGATTAGCTCACTCGTGCATTATTTTTTCTCTCTGTTTACTATTCGAGTCACCTTGAGTGAATCAGTCGAACATCGTGAAAGCAGCGCTTATACACGTTAAAAGTGCCCAAAATATCCCCCGAGTAACACGCTTAGTGTCATGCACTGCGAAATTAAAAGCGCTTTCAATAAAGGACGATACAAAAACAAGGTGGCAGCGACTTTTATTTTTAGACACCTATAATGCATTAAATGCATTACTTAAGGGCCATTTTTAATCTGTTCAGAAGATATTTGCGGATTTGGAGAGTTGTTTCGACGAGTTTAGAACAATGTTCTTTTTTATTGGAGACGTCACCCCGCACTACGGAGAGTATCAGCATGTCGGAACTATAGTAGGAGGCTGTGGCATGCACATTAGTCGGATTTTGCGGGAAGTTTTCCAGCAGGTTCAGTGGTAGAGCAGCAGGCCGTCGACATAATGACTTCGATTTCTGGTGGAGCGTAAGTACATATATATTGCTTTAATTCGTAGTAAGTGCTTATATGCCTTGTTTTACTTGTGCTGCTGTCGTAACCCAACTCGCAGTGCTGACATGCCCTGCCATGGTGCATGCACGGCAGGACAGACGGAACCATTTCTGGGAGCAGTGGATTTCGCATCAAGCACTCCATGCTTCGAAAACCGTCTTACTGAAACCGCGATCTGTGCAGCGGACAATGAGCAAGCAGAACGTCTGTGCGCAGGTTGAGATTTCGATGCAAACCGATATCATTCTGTCTACGTGCTTCGTGAATCGCAGCGATTGTCCCACCGTATGCTCTTGGGGAAGAATATATGCATATATATATCTATATATATATATATATATATATATATATATATATATATATATATATATATATATATATATATATATATATATATATATATATATATATATATATCGTATAAAGGAGGTAAATGCTCTAAAACGTATTTATTGGACGACGTTCCGAGCGGGGACCGCTCTTCATCAGGTCTTAATATATAATATGTCAGACTGCTAGAAACACCAGAAATGTATAATACTATCTATAATATATATATATATATATATATATATATATATATATATATATCAGGGTGTCGAACCGGAACCGAACCGAACCGAAAACCGGAACCGAACCGGTATTTTTTCCGGAACTGAAACCGACCCCGAACCGTTATATTGTTATCGCGATGAACCCGAACCGGAACTGAACCGGAAAAAAATAACGGTTACCGGCTCATGTCAAAACGGTTCGGCCACGCACTGTTGACAATGAATGTGCAATCAATGCCATTTGTTTTTTAAGTGCCGTCAACTGACACACACCTCGCTTACATATTTTTCTTCTCCACTCAGTCTTGGGAATGATAAACGCTGCATCCATGAATCTTGACATAGGAACCAGTATTGCGCTGGTCGCGGCTCGCACGGAAGAAAAAATTCAAAAGCAGTGCAAGCAAAAAAAAAATCGCGTCACGGGATTTCATTTTTCTACAATCTCGTAAATCTTAAATGCTGCTGTGTGCTCATTTCATAACACGTTTCTAGAACGCGCGAGTTCTTGAAGCTTGCTTCCATCGGAATGAGAAAAGAAAAGGCTGTGAAGTTTGATAATGTTTGAGGGAGAGAAAGAAATTTTATTTACAGTTGAAATGAGCATTCATGAATTATATCTGCTCTTCGCTGCCCCAACCACCGGTTAGAGTATATCGAGCTATGAAGTGTCAAGATTTACATGCCGTATTTTTTCGTACCGGAAACTCGATAAATGCGGGGAAAAAAACAGGGATACAAACCCTAGTCGCTCGCGGAGAAGCGAAGCTGCGCGCACTTTCGAATTTGACAAAGGATCTGCCGAGCTTCTGTTGCTTCCGTCGCCTGCCCAGCGTAGTCATGGGACTCAAGCGGGCGCGTGCGCTCAAACCAACGCTCAGCAGACGCTGGAATTAGCGCCCGTGACAGACAGCCCTGTCATCAGACAATCGCTGTTTGCCGCTTGCATTGGCTACAGGCTTTTATAAACGTTATGCACTACTAGTTTCGACGATGTATCCCGTTTCGTATGTGCTGATTTCAGATGTTTTATTTGTAATTTATTTTGATGTTGCAATTTGTAATTTATAATTTCCGAACCGGTTCGCGAACTGGTTTAGCGCCCGAACCGGTTCGCGAACCGGTTCGCGGATCAAATTAATAGAACCGGAACTGAACCGGAACAAAATAAATTTACCTGAACCTGAACCGTAACAGAACTCCGTGATAGTTGTTTCGGTTTGATACACTAATATATATATACGTATATAACTGAGAGGAAAAGCTAAACCGCTTGATGGAAATAGCAACAACGGGTGGTTTATTCTATCGACGTTTCGGCCGGAGTCGGCCTTCGTCAGACTTCGGATGAACACTGGTTATACAGGTATATATATATATATATATATATATATATATATATATATATATATATATATATATATATATATATATATATATATATATATATATATATATATACAGGGTGTTCCAGAGGACCGCAGGCCAAATCGCTCCTGCGAAAACTACTCATCGCAACGAAAAAAGGCTTGTGGCGTTTTGGTCCTGGGCCAGGGGCCCACTTAGGATAATTATTAAAGTCCGGGATAATTAAGTTCTTAAAAGTTTTGCGTAATTAACTCTTTTAATATTGTGTTTAAGGATATGGTTTAAATGAGAAAATTGCTGAGCATTATTGAAAATCACAAAATCAACAAAATGCAGAACGATAAAAGTCACGCGAAACATTTTACGGCTTTCTGAAAAACCACTCAAATTCTACGGTTTTTAAGTTTCGGTTTGCTATCGGAGCGCATCTCGGCCCCGGCGGCACCGCACCCCGTGGAGAGATGGTGCAACCAACCTCTGCTGCGCTGTCATCGCAAGACGCAGCAGAGTCTTGTCAGCAGAGTCATAGAGCTTCGGAAGATCTCCCCGGAAGTCGACAGCAGCTCGCTACTGCGCACGCGCGTCGTGGGCCGAGCATATCCGATCCGGTCCGGTCGGTCGGTTGTTTGCGAGGGCGGCTACGGGCAGTGCGTGCGGTGCGTGCATTGCGTCTCGTACGAGGTTACCTCGCATGGCTCAGGGATTGCAGAGGCAGGACTGGGACGTGGCGGATTGCAAGTGCTGACATCTGCGATCCCGAGAGGAAGAACGAGAGAAAGCACGACAGAAAATCCGAAGAAGGAACCAGACGATCAGCTCCGCCGCTGGCAATCACTGCGTGCCCCGACGTTCATGGGCGGCCAGCGAGGATCTATTCCAGTAGGGTGAAGACTTGGGCGAGTTGGTTGTGCATATCAAAGAATTAAAAACAACACGAGTAAGACGAGCGGCAAGAGGTGACGTAGGCAGACAGAGCGCTGACTCTCAACTGAACTTCGTTGGAAAGCATCACATAAAGAATCGCCGTGAATAAATAGGATGCAATTTTTATCACCTCGTCATGCACTATGACTTACATACACGTGTTCCCAGGAACGCCAGTTCTTTATCAAACAGAGCGATCGAGGGCGCACTAAAACACACGTCATTTCCACGTCGAGGTGTGTGGTACGCCTCGGAAATCTCCCTCTTTGTTTGCTGTCTATACCCTCCCCCTCCTCCCCGCCCCCCAGGGTGACATGGACTCCTTGGTTCGGCGCTCGACCTGTGTCGGGTATTTCTTATGCTGGTGGACTGCAAAAGTATTGACTGGTTATCATAGATTCCATTCAGCTCGTCAAGTTCGAGCCCAGGTAAGTTCAGGCAGAAGTCATTTTCAATGACCGTCTCCGCCGGTCGCTCCAAATACGGGACTCCATTTTCCGCTCGTCGATATAGAGCGGGTGCCGCGAAGCGGTTTTACAGCGAAGCTGTTTATGGCTAGGGTTCCGCGGATTTTTCATTTGCGTCAGCAAAAACTCTACGCTCGCACCGCCGCACGCGCAGCACGCGCACGTCTTCTTTGTATGAAAGATTCGAAGTAAATAACCAAAATAAAGCGTTGACGAAACGCGCGTGCAAGATGCCATTTATTTTGGCTTCGGCTTTAGAAAAGTTATTGCTGCAGACGCCGGCATGTGCCTTTCGTCACGATGACCCCCGGTCAAGAACATAAATGTGTTCGTACCTTTGTTCAAAATTCTGTGTCACGTTTGTGTCGAGTGCTAAACAGCTTCACTGGTCATCAACCTTCACAAGAGTAGGAATGGCTCATGATTTTTCTCCTCCATCGTAGATTTTGGAAACCGATCCACAACTACCAGTGGAATTCAGCATAACGGTAGAAGTACTGAATAATAAAAAGATTGGGCGAAGGAGTTTTACTGAGGGTTTGTAAATTAGAAATATTTATGCAAAGATGATGCCTCAGATCTTGACAGATGAGCAGAAAAGTTTTGGCTTTATGTTTGATCAGTGTGGTTCTCCTTAGGGCCACTGCCTTTGGGAGTACCACGCTCGCGGCGAGACGCTCTACCGCGAAGCGGGTTCGTACTCGCGTGGCATGCTGCTCGTTGAGCGCAATCAGACACCAGTCACGTAGGTCACGGTGATAATCTCTGTTTATTTACAATACAAAACAAATACCAAGAAGACAGCGGCTATCAGCTGGTGAACGCCGTCGGTGTGGAGATCGCCCACGGCCGAACGGTTGTTCACAAAAATACAAAGGACGGGGTAAACGCTCACCGGTGGGCTGGACGGTTCCCCGTTGTCGCCGCCGACGAATCCCAAGAAGAAGAGAGCCAACTCAGCCAAGATGTCGCTGACCGCCGGTTTTAAGATAACAGCGGGGGCGAAAGGGCCAATCAAGGAGCGACACGTCGATCTCCTTTCTGCGGGGGTTTGTTCCGGAAATCGACCCAAAGGGGGAGAGGAGGAAGCCACTCACCGTGGTAAGCAGCGCCACCTCTCGCTACGTCAGTGCGGCTGCCACGGCGCGCCAAAACGCTGACGCGACAGAATGTTGAGGAATCACAATCCCGACATCTGACAATATAAAAATACGGAAATGTGTGACAGGTCAATCACCGGGGATACAAACAAAATGTTTACTATTTGACCTTGAAACGAAACCCAAAGAATAATGTGGAAAGCACAACAATGACCTCAGACGAATAACGCACGCATGTATCGTCGCAGCTCCAACATCATGCTTTTGAGTTTATATGATAATAACTGGATAGTTCGCTACATTTTCTTTTTCTCAAGAAAAACAAGCGGTTCATTAAGATGATAACTTAAAATTGTTGGCATGATTACGGGAATCTATTCAATGGAAAAAACCCGAACTCTGACTGAGAAGTGATTTTTCTCATGATAGGCCCCTGTGTATGATGTGTTAAGAGTTCTGGGTCTCCTGGGTAATAAATACAGTACAAAGCAAATTGTATGGCGAGTTGCCTTGCAAGTGCGTAGCTACCTGAAACGTTCTTGGTTTAGCGCTAGTAACCTTCAGGCATTTCCTCTTGAGCTGCAGCCTCCAGGTGTCTCCACTCCTGTCCACCCCATTGACTTTCCCCGTCGGTCACGTGTCAATTTTCCCGCTAAATTTATTGTGTAAACTTAATTTATGCGCAGGTCACGTGAGGTCAATATTCCCGCCAAATAAAGCGGAGAAACTGAATTTGTGCTGAAGTCACGTTACACAAAGTCCTGTGACATCATTTTCCCGCTAAATTTAGCGGGAAAAATAAATTGGTGTGGAGCTAACCTGACGTCAATTTTCCTGCCAAATCCAACAGGGAAACTGAAGTCGACTGACGTCACAAGGCACGGCTTCACTAAATGCGGCTTCACAAAATGCGACTTCAGGAAATCCGTAGCAACTAGCCAAATAACGTTTCACGTTAATAAAACATCGTCTCTATTCACCTGACTTAGCCCTCGGCAAAATTAAGCTCTTCTCAAAACGAAAAAAAAAGTGTCCATAAAGGATTACTATTTTCTGACATTCCTGACATCCAGCGCCACACGACAAAGTTACTACGAGGTATTCCGGAAAATAAATTCCAAGAATGTCTCCCGCACTGGCAACACCGTCTGGCGATATGCATAGCTTCGCAAGAGGAGTTCTTTGAAGTTGACATCAGGCCGTTAGTGCATAGGTAAGCGATATTTGCTTTAACAAGGTCAATCCGGAAATGAAATTGTCGCAGCTCGCATATGCCGGAGTTTTTGAGATCGGTAGAACGCTAGCCAATGTTTGGAACTGAAACCCAGCTTTTTGTATGGAGCATGCGTGTGCAGAATATTCACGCATTAATCCAATCAGATACGAATGGGAGTAATATTACTACTATACAAGTAGGAAATATCTAAATGTCACGAGAAAAGTAGGTTGCCTTGAGAGACAGCCTGGCTTACCAAAAGACGGCACCCACTCGGTGTCACTCTTTTTCCAGATGTGCTTTTTTGGAAAATAAAACCATGTGACTATGCAAAAGAAAAAAGAGATAAGAACTGTCGAACACAGTATTCGTTTGTTTTGTTTTAGGGTTTTTACTTCTGCGAGTTTGCAACAAGCCAACGTGAAGTATCAGGTAACTAAATGTCGTTATTCATCGCCAGTCCGTAAAAATGAAATATTAAAAATTGATCCTTCCTAATCTTAAAAAAAAAAAAATCGCCAGCAACAGCAGCGGATTTCGAACAACACGTTGATGCTACCGCGCTACGACTGATAAGCTGGGGAAGGGGGGGGAGGGAGCTTTATGTGCCAAATTTAATACAAAAAAGCACTGCCATTGATTTCAGCCGGTCTGTTTGCTGGGACAACTTCCAGAAAAGCGATAAGAATCAATTATAAACGCAACAAATGTGGAAGCAAGATAGGTAGTTATTTTGATCACATTGATCCTCAATTACCACCTACATCGTTCCATTCAAACAATTCACTTCTGTTTTCCAGAATTTGTCTAGCGCATTACAGGCAGCCATCTGTTACGCGAGGGTGAACGCAGAACGACTTTTCCCGAGCAGCTTGTGGACAAAAATCCTCCGGAGCCCGCGACCGAGGATTAGGCCGTTAAATTAAAATCTAATTGGTTTCGCCCCCGACTCGCCTCGTCGACTTTCACAACGCGTCTCGGAAAACTGTCGACTCTCCTTTATTGTACCAATTTTACTGAACGAGGCGCACATGGGAAGATGACGGTGAGAACAATCAAAGGAGATGGCCTCCGGATCCCACGGGAGACTCAAGCAATACCATCTAGAAGACAAGGCCTTTCGCCCATAGAGTTATTACAATAAACGCTAGAGGTTCAGGTGGCGCTAGTGTGTTGTTGCATTTTGAAGCAGACTAGCAAGCAGTCTAAATTTCAATTCCGGTAATGCACTCCTATGGGAAAGCGCGAATGTGTTTTCCTCTTCGCGCTCGATTATAAGAGCAAACATTGCTTAGTGTTGTGACAGAATAAAAAGTTTGGAACGTTTTACAATCGAATGTACAAAAACATGTGTCAAAGCGTTTTTCTTTGGAATTCATGGCGTCGAACACTGTATTGCGCTAAAATAGCCTTCAGATCTCTCTTCAAAACAAACTACTTCGTACTTGCTCCGTTCATTTCTACCAGGACTCACCATTCATGCAAAGTATAACCTTTTTAAAAGGTTAAAACAGCGCAAACGACGAGGGACGAGAAGCAGAAGGACACATACACAGCTGGGAATGCAAGAGCCTGGACGACTTTAGAGCAGAGGCATGGGACTATAACTACCCAGTGAGAAAAGGCCCACGAAGCTTGAAGACTGGACCCACCTGAAAGGGCAGCCGCAGCACAAAAAAGAAATCCTTGACTCCCTGATCAGCTACATCGGGGACTCTGAAGTCCATCACTTCATCTAGATTTACACATAGTTACCCACCCTATCCCATCCTTCCCCACAATCCTTTTCCTCTCGCCTCGGGGACATCAACCCATAGACGAGTGAACCTTTCCTTAAATCAATAGATGTTACTGTCTCCGAATGGTGAGGGTCGTATTTTGATATAAATAAATTAACGTGAGTAGGGGCTCGAAGAAGCGTCCCTATTTGCGCACATGATTCAAGGCCTTGCAGGGCGCGAGCGTGCGTGCTTGAAGGCCGCGTGGGGCGCGACCACGCCTGCGCGAGAGCCCTAAACCAACAGTGTCCCTGCCAGGAGATGCGCGAAGCCCGAGTGAAATTTTCGCCTTCTTTCTGACCTTGTTCAGACACCTTCATTTCCTTCCACCATCCTCCGGACTGAGGAGCAGCTGCGGGGGCGGAGCTTCGTCATACACGCAACCACTACCTCTCACCGTGCCTCATCTCCTCCTCAATCAGGTAACAGTTGGGACACCCCGTTCTAAATATTATTTTGACGATATATTATTAGCAACTGTAATTGCTATAGTAATATTCATTTTCACCTGAACAGCCGTCGCTCCCTTTAGAAAAGCAAGTATCTCTCCACACAGATGTCATGGGTTTTGCTCAAGATGCATTCGCGGTTCCTCGAAGCGCCGTACCAGACGCAATTCTTGATCCTCGCTGATCAAAAGGATGCGATATGCAATTTCGATCTGTCCTTCGAGAGCTCCCCACAACTGGCGCCGGGAAGCAGTAAAAATATTCGAGCAGCATTACACCCACGGTACGCGGACACATGTCTGAGCGAAGCACTTTCTCTCAGCCATCGCCGAAACTGCCAAGGAGCACTATGGAGGAAATGCATTCCGATCAATAGCAGCGGAACAACGCGGAGAACCGCCCACGGGCGGGTTCGCGCAGCAGGCCTTCATTGAGAGAGTCTCGAATACTTCTCGAAGCAGCGCGCGTGCTCTAAGGGACCGGTAACAGCTACCGTCTGCAAAAACACAAGCTAGGCGTCTTTTGAAAAAGGGTGCTGTGGTACAGGAGGAATTTCCCACGCGATGTTTCGTCAAACTAAATTAGTGTCACCGCCTACTTTCTGACAACTCAAGACATGTTTACGGCAGACTGGAACGCATGTGCGAAGAACTTACAGCAAATCGCACGAAATATTTAAACATGCGAAAATAGTTCCAGGCAATTTTCGTAAAAACGAGGATACCAACTCCACGTAAATCGCCTTTCGCTGAAAGGGTTTTTGAACTTTTTTTTTGCGAAATATATGTACCTACGCCTAGAACGTTTTTAAACAATGGTGGAAACTATCATCTCATGATTCGATTCTCATGCGATTTTGGCTCGGTGTTTCGGACGTAAGTTTCAATCTTATCAGAGCCCACCAGAACACTATCAGAACTTGCTGAACCTCTACTCCTCCGATATAAAATTTTATACAAAGCTTTAATCTCTTTTTGACGAGTTCAGTCACTGAGAAAATTGAGCGATGTCGCGCCCGGATGATCATACGGTCTCAGTGGCAAACCATGTACAATGGGTGCCATTGAGACTGCGCTTATACATGATTCACCTATTTTACGCAATTGATTTATCGAAACTGCAGGTCTGCGCAATCGCGTGGATCTTCGTTGGAGTGAGTCTGTCCTACATTAAAAAAAAGCAACGTCGTATTGTGCCTACTGCTTACGATAGATTACTTGGAACTCGGATTTAAATTGGCTGCGAATGTCCTGTTCTTAATCTGTTGGGTAGGGTACCCTTGTACGTAAGAAGGTTCTTGGATGAAACCGTGAACGCCGTGATCGATTCACATTTGCTCTTAAGTGAAATTTCATATTGTGCCTTCCAAAAACATGTCAGATATATTTTCTTTCTTTTAATTGAAGAATGCTGATGTTGAGACACGGGTGCTTGGAGCTCCTTCACGACCATAATAACACAAATATTATTTGGTTTCCTAGACGTACCTTTTAGAAAGGGGTTGCTGGCACATTCATAACCCGTATGTGGCTTATATTTTATAATATTTTTTATTCCGCCTTGGTGACTCAGGTTGAGTGAGATGCGTGTATTATCATATGCGGATGACATTGCCATTTTTGTGTGGATAAAACAGCATAAGAGAGACAGTAAAACTTGTTAATGTTTCTGGCAAATATAGTGGCAGCTCGGTAAACTGGCTGTAATGTCTTGGTCTCCGGCATGGGTAATGGGACTCAGCGCCCAGTGTATTTGAAAATATTAACTGGGTAACAACACCCACAACGTACCAAGGTGTCCCGTTAGAAAATTACCGTGGTAGCGAGCCCTATTGGAAAAGACAGACGGTAGAGCTGCGCGACAAAGCTGAGATGGAAGAGCAGGGACTTGTCGATGTTTACACGTGCCACAATGTGCAATTTGCTGTTTTGTAAAAAAAATTGCGTTATGCACTTCAATTGTTGGACTGTATGCGCGTTAACGTACAGAAAATAAATAGAGCCTTCGCCGTTTTTGTTTGGGAATCGACCGGTGAATGGTTTATACGGTGGCTTGTCCCTAGCTCATTTATTTCTGAGTCAGGTTGTGAACCAATTTATTTTTGTGCGCAATGCGAATGTTGTTTTTCTCCGCACTATGTGTCAGCTGCGCTTAGGCAGAGCTTTGCCTCAGTTTGTTGTTTCTTCCGCGTGTGCCCCAGCCGGGGCTACTGGCGAGAATTCATTCAGGCGACACAGGTTTCGACCACTCGTTTTTCTTTGGAGTATTTAAGTGAAGTGTCGTGGGAAAAAATGTATAGGGATCTTGTCAATGTTGCTCTCCCTGTTCCGTTATACAGGTTGTTGCATTGTGTGGGCCCGGGTCAAAATGTTTCTCAGCGAGTGAAGAGAATGGCAGTGCCGGCAAGTGGGAAAACGTTTTTTCTTTAAATTGCATTGCGGAGTGCTACCGGTTAAGACACGGTTGGATGAGAAGGGTATATTTCTAGCATGGGGGCGATTTGTTTTTTGTGTAAGAAGCCAGAGACGGTGGAGCAAATGTTTTTGGTGTGCTGAGATGAGGTATGTTTTTGGGACATTCTCCAACGTACATTGAAGAAGAGGCTCCACCTTTGGACCCACACGGCATTCGGTACTTAGCCGTTGAAAATGACAACACTATACCGTTCTACCTCGTTTTCTCTTGTGGGGCTTCAGAGCATTTGAAAGTCGCGTATGGCCGTGCCGTGAGGCATGCCAGCATTGACGTCAGACAGGTTCATGAGTACTTTTGCGAAATGATGCGGCAAATTATAGAGGTGTGGAAAGCTCAAAGCTGTGTGCCTGATTGGGTATCTGTGCTGGGAAGTATGACGCATTTGAGATCCTTTTAACCATGTCATGTTGGCTGCTGTAGGGCCGACATGATTCGTTTTTATCATTTTTGCTGTGCTTTCCTTTTTGTTTGTCAAAACCCGGCAAAAAAAGAAGAGAAAAGCCTCGGTGGCTCCGAGGCAGTTTGTCGGCCTACGGATCCCCAGGTGGAGGGTTGGTATCCCTGCCTAGATGCGCGCAATATGGCGGAGGCATATTGCAGAGAAGGCGCAGTGTAACCGAGCTTTCGGTTGCACGTGAAAAGATCGCCAGGTGGTCGAAATTAATCCTCAGTCCTCCGCTGGGGCGTGCCAACTGCCCTTCGTTAGTTTCAATCGTAAAACCCCCAAATTGGACTTTTATGTATTTTTATTTTTTATTTTAATATCGTTTTGCTTGTTTGCTTTAGTGCTTAACTTTTTTATAATATGCACGCTACTAAGGCCAAGGGTTGTTTCTGTTCAGAGTAAAAAATAACTGCAATAGCAACAAAAGCACATCAATAAAGCATGAACCCCTTTTCTGCTTAGAAATGTTTTATTTTGGAGATTGTTTTCGATCTCATTGCTCATTAATACCTTTATTTCCATCGATTGTGATGAGGGGACCAAAGAAAAACAGCTGCAGCTGATCTGTTTAAATGAAACATATTTATTCGTGGTCCGAGTGCGCCGCGATGCAGTATACACTGAGCGACGTCTGAGGCAGTACCACTGTAATCTGCCCATTCTAAATTAGAAATCTAAAAAAAATGTTTTCTCTCACTCACGAAGGTGTGTCCCTCCGGAAACCGAAGTCTTCACGTGCTCACTTGTTGTTTTTGATCAACTAGTTTACGACGGATAATATCGTTAGCGTTTACCGTTACAAAAATTTACACTAATTGTAGTGTAAATTTTGCTGAAATCTTAGGCACTGTAGTGTAAATTTTGCTGAAATCTTAGGCACTCTCTCATTAAGAAAGAACCAAAGTCCAGAATCCAGAACAAAATACAAAAAAGGCACTCAAAATAGTTTTCGAAGGCGCTTTTGCATATTACAAAAGTATTACGGCATCAAAGCGCGAGCTAAAGTACCAACCAAACCCAATAAAGAAGATTTCCAACCAACCAACCAAACAAAACAATTAAGTGTTTTCAACCCACGGTAGCTGGTTCCATTTTCTGGCTGTTAATTTGATTCCTTGGGATACAAAACGGAATTACACGTTTTGTAAAATAAAAAAAAAAGCTTTAGCGTGTGCAGGAAAAGAAAAGCAAACGAACCACGGCTATTCTTGGTCGTAGCGTAAACACACTAATCCTCCAGGCAGTCTTAACGCTTCGCGCTCCAAACGCAGCCGTTTCGATACGGTGTTTGTTTGGCCAAGACCGGGAGCGAGCTACCGGCTTTTGCTGCCTTACAGAGAAGCACATACGCTTTTATTTTTCTCTTGAAATTTGAAGAAATTTTGTAGTTTTGCGTAAATAACACGGAGGTTGCAGGACCAAAAAAGGGCAGCTCTTCCTGCCTGTCCGTGTGGCTTCATTCTTTACGAAACGCGTCATCTGCAGGGAGGCACGATACAAAAGTTGCGCTTTCACGTGCCATTAAAGCCGCCGCGCTCGACTTTCTACCGGAGCGTGGAGCTCCCAAGGGGCAGCCAATTATGCGGCCGATCGGGGCTGCATCCACCGGTTAGTCTCTACTGAAGTCTCCTAGTCTCACGTAGGTTGACCATAATCTACAGAGTAAAAAACGGGATATCGGGGGAGGGAGAGGGAAGCGGGGCAGGGAAGGGGAAGGGGAGAGGAGTGGAAAGGAAGCGGGTAGCAGTGCCGAAAGAAAAAGCAAGCTCTGCTACGATTCAGCACACTGTGCAAATGCATATTCTTCCGAAGAACTTCGTTTAGTTGATACACCAGCACCTTTCTTTATTTTTTAACAAACTAAAGCATATCGAAATAATAATATATAAAAGTGACCCGAACAAACGTTAGTGCGAACTGAACGTATTGACTGATGGAACCACAAAACGAGCTCTAAGTTTACTCTATGAGAGGTAACATTTTCATAGTCAGTTTATTTTTATAAAATGTAGTATGTGTTCTTTCAGATTTCTTCCACTCGCTTAGCACCCATTTTGCAACTTTTCACGCACTTTACCACGACAACCGGACGTGACGCTTCGTTGATACACAAGCACGAAACGGGAGAAAGGCGTCTTTAAAGCGGGACTGTCCCTGCCAAAACTGGTCAGCTTTTCTCTATATTGACTGGCAGCACAATAACGTTCACGAATGTGTGCCGCACAACCACGCACTCGGGACGCCAATCAATGACTTCCCTTTCATCAGCTTTGCCAATGGGAAGGAGGGAGGCATCTCTCCTTGATGGGGATGCAGTATCAGAGGCAAAATGGCGCACAGCCTTAGTGCCACTGAGACTTCCAAGACCATTGTGGCAAGATGCTCACCGCCCACCTCCTAGTGTGAAGGAAATAAAGGAGGTCCGGTGAATCTTTTCTTCTGCGATGTGCGGACCAGCCAATAAGTACTCGGAACCTGTGAGGTGGACCTTTATAGTAGTTGCTGCTTTTATGAATGCATATATCTTACAGCACTGAAACAGCGCCAGACTATTGCCGTTTTATTGAATGGCAGTGCAAAGTCCTGTACACAAAAGATGATTGTTTAGCCGGGTTTCCAGAATGCTGTATTTCTGAGATTTCACTAAACGGTACTTCGATCGATAAGCTAAACCTCAACCTTGAGCATTGCAAAACCTAGAACAAGCTTAATCGTCGTAGGCAACTCTCTTATGGCTAGGAATGACTCATACTGAGGTTAATTCGAGAAATGGCAGGGACCTTTACCTTAGTAAGGTAAAAATGCATAAAATGCAGTTGTGGAGCGCAGCTCCTAGGCGCCCGTTTCCGGCTTGAGCGGCGTCGCCGTCGCCGTCGGTGTAGCCGTGGCGACGTTTCGGTACCGTGCCGAAACGTCCTCGCGGGGTCACGGGACCACCCTGGGGACCTCCTGAAGGGGGCCCTGAGGGGGGTCACGTGACCCCCGTGACGTCACGTGACCCCCATAAGGTCACGAGGGTCACGCGACGTTACAAAGGTCACGTGACCTCACGGTTACGCCGACGGCGACGGCAACGCCGACGCCGCTCGGAGGAGGAGTAGCAGGCAGGATGAGGTGGTGAGGAGGAGGGAGGAAGGGTATACCCTCCCCTCAGTACCCTTCCATACTCCTCCTCAAGAGCTGCGCTCTAATTCGGCGTTACAGGGAGTTGTAAACGGCTTTCAGTTTGTAAGAGCGATTGTTTCAATTATTAATCAATTAAACGGTCGTTATTTTGAGGTATCTGAACTGGTGTGTTACCTGAACAGGGAGGGGAAGGGGAAGGACGGCAAGTGGGGAGGGAGTGGAAGGAAGGGTACTGTAGGAGGGGGCAAGAATAGGGAGAGGGAAGGGGGTGGGACAGAGGTAGGAAGAACAGAGAGGAGAATGGAGTCAGATGGGAACGGGTAGAGAGTGCTGTAGGAGTGTGACGTGGAGTATGGGGAAAGGAGGAGACGGAAAGGAGGAGATAGTAATGGGTCGATGGAATTGGTGGTATGAAGTATACTTCTCCGCTAGCGGCGAAACTGAACTGGTGTCTCATATAACCAAGAAGGGGGAGGGGTAGGGCTCCGTAGAAGAATGGGAGAGGCATAGAAAGAGGGATCATAGAGACAGAGATAGAGAAGGATGGGGCCCCAGTATCACCTTGGGTTATCTAGGAGGGGCTGCTGGTTTGTGGGGGGGGAAGAAAGAGAAAAGGAAAAGATTAGAGAGTTGGTGTGTCACGTGACGTATATTGTCCCGCTAAATGTAGCGGGGAAACTTAATTGCTGTGCAGATCACGTGACATCTGGTCCCATGACGTCGATTTCACCCGCCAAATACTAGCGTTGAAACTGAAATTGGCGTAGAGGTCACGTGCCGTCTATTTCACCAAGGTGTATAGGTCACGTGACATCACGTGACGTCACTTTACAGCTAAATTTAGCTGTAAGAGCACGGACGGACGGAAGGACAAAATGTTAGGAATGAGGTTTACGTTCAAAAGCATTTCATGCCTTAATAAAAGCAGGTATTGTGATCCCGTGACATCATCGAAAGAGGCGTTACATAATCCTATTTCGAAAATGTCATCAGTTTGGTGTAAAATTTGTAAAACAGCAATATATATAAATTGCTGTACCTGCTATTAAATCAGTTCTATAATTCTCTGAAGCTGTGGCAGTCAAACTCAAGTCTTTGGTTGCACGCTACCATGAAACAAACTTGCGGCTTTTAACTGCCATCTCGTCCGACCTTCCACGCATTCGTGAAGCTAATACCCTGAACTTGTACGATCTCCGAAAAACTGTGCCGTTTGAGTCATTCTATGAATAAAACCGTCAGTCGGCAACACGATAAACTCAAGAAAAATGCAGAAAAATATATCCTCTCGTGTGTTCCTGCGTCTCGAGGGATATTGTTTCGAAAATAAAATTGGCTCTCTCGCTAGTTGTTTAAGTATTTATAAGTCTTCTCCCCGATCCTGCCCGAATCGAGTGGAGTGAAGTCCCTCATCCACCTCCACAGCGAAAAGAAGAAGACAAAAAAGTCCATATATAAACGCTTTGAACCGTGACCGGGGGACAGCCATCCAAGACAGCGTAAACACACTTTCAATTTTTAACTCTACAAAAGTCGAAAACGAAGACCCAACCGAGTAGGAAAACGGGGGAAAAGTGAAGGACGTGAGTATCTTTGGTACTGTGGGTTCCTCGGAACGTTCGGACGTATAGATTCCCGGACGGAAACCCGATTTCTTTCGGTGACCGGTCGCCGCAGCGCCTCTCGGGTGCCCCTTCATTTCCGGTGGCCTTCTTTTGTGGCAGACCCGGGCGGGGAAGGGGCACCGCTCTGGGTCTGCCCAAAGTTCGATCCGCCCCGCGAGGGAACGTCTTCTCGCGTTGCCCCTTTCGCCCACCCACAATTGAAACTGCCACAAGGGGCTGCCGCTGCGGTCGGAGGTGATGGAGCGACGCGCCAGTCTCGTGGTTATTGATAGACACGCTTTTTCTTTTTTTTTCAACAAAAACTGACGGCAAAAATGTGTGTTTAAAATATTTGAGAGAGATTTTAAGTTTTTCGGGTGGCATGCTTTTCCGGGTTGAAATCTGAGGATAATCGTCCGGACAAACTCCGAAAGGATAAAATAATATAAAAATATAGAAATATATATATTTAATATCAGGTGTCTCAAATAGCGGCCAGGCTCTTTAAATCGACTGCAAAATTCGGTATTTTAACCTATCGCGCTACGATTTCATGCAGCGTTGCCCACAGGTGGTTTCTATTTTCTATAAAATTTGCAAAGAGCGAACTTACCTGAGGAAAAAGTAAAGAATGAAAAAGGCTTAACTTCTATAGAAACCCAGCGAAGCCACCGGTCTTCAATTAGTAGGGCGCCCAATTGTTTGAAGACCGGTGGCTTCGCTGCTTTTCCATAGAAGTTAAGCGTTTTCTTTTTTTCTTTTTCCTAAGGTAAGTCGCTCTTTGCCAATTCTATAGAAAACAATGCACCACCTGTGGGCAACGCTGTACAAAATCCTAGCGCGATAGGTTAAGAAACTGAGTTTTGCGGTCGATTTAAAGAGCCTGGCCGCTACTTGTAACACGCGGTATTATAATACAGAAACGAAATGGACATGCTCGAGACTAACTATAATTCAACACGGCATCTCTGATGAAATAATGCGAACATCCATTTCAAAAAGGCGATAATATGTTGTTTTATTTGTGGTAAATAGATTTAGAAAGCGGCATCCTCTTGAACTCTGGAAAGTTCCTACAGCCCCAGAATGTACAGCCCCAGAATGCACTCGTAACAATAACTATTTGTCACTTATTACTCGGCTTAGCGACGGGCGAGCGTTTATTACGTCCGAGTGGTCATTCAGTCTGAGCGTCAAAAAGGCGACCACCCCTTTCGTCTCTGAAATTGCATTACAATTGGAGCGGGGAGAAAGGAAAGCAAAAGGCCAACAAAGCTTGGATACCTCGGCATGACGTGTTATCATTAAGGACAGATAAAACAGGAACCCAAATTTAGATGGAATATAGGAAGCGTGGGACACCTAAAGGGGGCGCGCCGATCCAACTGATGTTCCCGGCAAACGACTCTGTTGGGAGCGGCACCCCGGCGCCACTGTCTTGTCGCACGCTTCTCATTATCACTTCGCAGCCAATCAGATTGCGGCGTTACTCATTATAAAGGCCGAAGGAGGAATCAGGCAGCGCATGAACATATTGATCCCTGCAGTTCTTTGTCAGTGAGAACGGCAGGGTATATTATGTTCATGCTTTGCCTGGTTCCTTCTTCGGACTTCATTATTAGTAACGCCGCAGTTTGATTGGCTGCGGAGTGATAATCAAAGCGTGCGATAATAACATCGCAATCTGATTGGCTGCGGAGTGATAATGGGGAGCGTGCGACACCTAAAAGGGCGCGGCGATTCAACTGTTGTTTCCGCCAAACGACTCAGCTGGTAGCCGCACCGCAACGCCACTGTCTTGTCGCACGCTTCTCATAAACGAGCCCTGCAAATTAGAATTGTGCATCCAGTGTTGCGCCAGCCGACTTGAACAAGTGGCGGCATTATCCTGTATCGTGGACCGAATTCTTTACGTCCTTCCATGGATTTAGTTTAGAAAACCTCAGTAGAAAGCCTTCCAGACATTTCATTGAAATGCACTCAGGATCTTTCTATTACTGCCACCTGCACCAACAAAACATGTCCGTGCTGAGGCTGGGGACTCGCCCGCAAACAAGACAACGACGGGCGCAGAAAAGACGACGTTATCATGTAGTAAAGCTTCTCGGTGTGACATTACATGAGATGTTCAAGGACGCCATTCTCTCAGGCCATCATTCCACCATTGTAGGGCCACAAAGTTCTTCGTCGATCTCATTGGTTGCTTGAAAAACGTTCCTCCATTTTTGCTTCCAAACTAGCAGGATGGCTAGCTATGTTCTTTAGACCCTGACTCGCTGTATGCCTGCATGTCTTTTCTGTCGCCTGAGCCCGCTTCCCTGGCACTACTAAGCGAACTATAAAGATTCCGCTTTTCATCAAATCGAATATAATAGTAATAATAATCTTTATTTCTATCGACTATGATGAATGACCATCGCTCACCCCCTCACAACATTGCTAAAGAAATTTCTGATCTTAGGTCAAGTTGCGGATTTTGTGGCACATGACATTTCCAATGGCCCCAAAATCGTCTGAGAAGGGTAACTTACACACATAATGCCTATATATATATACACACCGTGCGCGCACATGGCTCGGGCACCCGCTTCTCTGTTTACGCGTGTTCATCGACGTGTGATGGAACTAAGTGAAATTTCATTTTGGCTCCTTGATTTGTCATGCCGCGTGCAAGCTGGGGAACGCATTTAGGACATTTTAAGGCCCCCTTGAGTTTGATAAGAGGTCCAGATTTTCACACTAAGAGTAACCTAATGCATCGGTGAGAGTAAGCCACGTGGCCCCAAGTTCTGTGTCGGCTTTGTCGAGGTAATAGCTAAGGAGAACACTGAAAACCGTGGAAATGTTTGGCATGATGCCGGTATGATAATGGTATGATAAAAAAAAATATATATATATATATATATATATATATATATATATATATATATATATATATATATATATATATATATATATATATATATATATATATACTGTTACGGTTAAACCAAAAACCGCCATTCCAGTCTTCTTCTACTTCCGTTACTCCACCTCTTCTACCTTTACCGTTACACTCGTCCCTCCTCACTGGGCTGTCCGTCTCGGGCAGAAGCAACATGTTCATCGCGCGTTACGTGAAGTTTCAGTTGGCTAACGTGAGCAGTGAGAGTCCGGTGTCTACCCGGTTGAGGCAGCGTCCGAAGCTCTCGAGGCGATATGTTACCGGACCGAGCTGTTTGCATATTTTAATGGGTCCGCAATACCTTGGCATTAATTTTTCTGATCGCTGTGGGCGTCTGAAATGACTTCGAAGAAGCACTAAGTCTCCCAGGTGGAACGACGGTCTCCCAGGTGCTCTACTTAGACGCCCTGCATACAGCCACTGCTTGTGAAGGATGGCCAGTCGAGCTCTTTCCTTTGCTTCGATTAATCGGGCGGAAAAGTTACCATCATAGTCTTCTGAACGGCGGTCCATGTCATCTCCATTGCCGTCTCCTCTGGAAGCGTGGGAGTCTCCCGTAGACTAGCTCAAATGGCGATTGACTCGTCGTTTCTTGTTGAGACGTATTTAGTCCAAACGCGGCTGTGCAGACGTATTGGTCCCAGTTCTTGTGGGACGCGTTGACAAATGCTGCCATTACATCGACCAATGTGCGGTTGGTGCGCTCGACAAGACCATTTGTTGGAGGGTGGTAGGTGAGGCCGCTGCATGTTGAATCCCATAATTTCTAAAGGTATCCTTGAAAGAGCGCGACATGAACGACGTTCCTCTGTCAGAGATTATCAACCGCGGAGCTCCGTGCCGCAACACTAGATGGTTATTTACGAAGCTGACAAGGTGCATGGCTGACGTATCGGGAACTGCTTTGACCTCAACCCACTTCATTAAGTAGTCGGTCCTCACAATAATGTGCCTGTTGCCAGTATCTGATTTCGGGAAGGGACCTAGGTGATCTATTCCTAACACTTCGAATGGACTCCTTGAAGGTGGTATCTGTTGAAGCTCTGGTTTGCCTAGGTTCGGTGGCGTTTTGCGCATTTGACAAACGGTACATTAAGCGACGTACCGCCGAGCGTCAGTTGGTTCACGCTCTCATCAACGTGAGTGACGCGGGCGGCGAGGCGACTGTCAAACCATTCAAGCAGAGTTGCGGCATCTGTCGCGCTCTTCTCCGCCAACCGGTTGTAGAGCTGTCCAGTAAGCTCGGCCCACGGTGTCTCCGCTGCTGTGGCGAGCGGAGCGGTATTCATGCTGTTCGGAAAACCGCTGCCACCATTTGTCACGGTTAATAAACAAAAAAGCCGTTCCAGTCTTCTTGTTTCGTCTTCTTCTACTTCCCTTCGTCCACCTCTTCTAACTTTACCGTTACAATATATATATACATATGTGCGCCACAATCGTGCCGCCATCATACGAGAAAATTTCCATCGTCTTCAAAGTTTAACTCAGCTATTACCCCGACACAACCGCCACAGAACTTGGGGCCACATGGCTCGCGCTCAGCGATGCATTAGCTAGGTTACTCTTAGTGTGAATATCTCGACCTCTTATCAAATTCAAGAGGGGCCTGACAATGTCCTAAATGCGTTTCTCGGCTAGCACGCAGCGTGGCAAACCAAGGAGCCAAAATGAACCTTCACTTAGTTCTATCGCACGTCGATGAACACGCGTGAACAAAGAAGCGGGTGTCCGAGCCATTCGCGCGCACGGTCTCTGATCGTATATAATAGACCGATATATTCTTACAGAAATGCATGACCCTTCATTTATAATCAGACGTAAAATAGTCCTTAACAAACTGAAACGACTTCTAGATCCCTGCCACCCGTCATTGAAAAACACACTCTCGAGAATCGAGACAGCGGAAGTCGATGACAAAGGTTACCAATCAATTTTGCAAACACTTTTATTCTTCATTCTTTATTGCCATAATTTCTAAAGCGCCCGAACACATTATATTATGGCTGTTCAACAGTTTATATAAGAGGTCGACGTCGTTTGAGAACCTTGTCCCATGCGGTGATGCGTTGCACTCTCGTTTGAATATAGAAATTAAAGACAAGCGAACCGTTTTGCTTATGCCAAGAATTTATTGATCTGCTTGATGCATGCAAAGGTTTTTCTTTCTTTTGAGAACAAATATCAGTTAACACCAGAGTGCGCGTTAACTATAGAAAAAATTGATATCGCCACGGATTTCTTCGGTGCGACGTGGCAGTATATGTATAAATAGAAATTTAATCGGAATTACGCTGTCTTTGCGACCGTACTTGTTGTTGACAAAAAAGTAGTTTTAGTAAGAAGTTTATCTAGGTCATCCATGCAAACCGTTATGGGCACCTCCATACAGCAGCGATGAAACCTAAGAATGGGCAAACACAAAAAAAGGTAGTTCGTTTCTTTGAATGTTTTGTTAAAGCCGTTTAGAATGGCTTTACCAGGCAAAATCTGATGTATCGAAATTCCATAAGCCAGTTCCTTCTAATACCACGCCTAGAATTTTAACTCTGCTTGGAATGGTTAATAAGTTGACGTTTAATATATATTGGGTACTTTTTAGGATCTTCTTCGTAAGGTCTTTAAAGTAATTGCGCCGAAAACACAGAGAAGGACGAAGAAGAAGTGAACAAACACAAGTCGCACGGTGGTGTTAACCCTTGTGTTTGTTCACTTCGTGTTTGTCCTTGACTGTATTTTCGGCGCTATCACTTCTTGACCCCTTGCCTACCGCAAAAAGTAAAAAAAAAAAGATTTGAAAATACCGATTTTTTTATATATGCCCTATACTCTGTTTCACCTTGTGTTGTACTGCAGGAAAGGCTACAAGCGCGAGCTCCTTGCTCAGGGCACATCTCGGCGGCACAAGCTCTCGTGCACCAAAGGCAGCTGCCAACGTTATGAGCTCGCGCTTCTAGCCTTCACTGCGGTACAACATAAGGTGAAACGGAGTATATCCCAGTTTGTCCATGGTAGGGTGCCTCAATGTCCTTCTGTTTAGGGTGATGCCATCGTTTTGTAGTACCCGATGCCGACAGCACGCGCTCACAGGGAAAATACAAAGAAATCGCTGGAAACAAAATGTCGCCGTAGCACAGTCAGCGCCACGAGCGCGTGCAGGGACATACTCTTTCACGCGCTTCACAACGAAAATTAAAAATAAGCATTCGAAATAAAATGGCCAGATGTCATCACCCCAGGCAAAGCGCACATGAGGGCACCCTAGTCCATGGTAGCGTATTGGAGCCCGAAGTAACCTGGACGAGCCCAGCTCGTCGTTGGGGGAGCGGTACAAACAGTGTGGACGAACCCAGGTCGTCCATGGTAGGGAAAGGGTTAAAGACTATGAACCAACTAGCCGACCCATCCTCTTTTCTTTGTAAAGCAAACTTGAGTGTTCTTTTTCACGTTTAGATTCATTTTAAATTCAGAATATAAATTTTCTATCATTTCCCGGACGTTTTGGAGTCCTGTGCAACAAACTTCATAATTAATGCATGAAGGCCAAAAAAACTTGTAAAAATACCTTTAAAAAAAACAAAAAAAAACTTATAGACTCTAGAGGGTTTGGAGACAATATTTTGCCAGGGGACATAGCCAGCTGCCATCTTCTAATATTGTTAAATGGGAGAAAATTGAAATACCATAGCCTCCTATATATGGCCGTACAGATTTTAAACGCTTAACTGCCGTTATCAGTCCAAGTTTTTTCCGAGCCTTGTCCTTGACTCTACGCTCTCCGTACATCGCAGTAATGGACCCTGCCCTTGCTTTCCGGCTGTCCGTACATCACAGTAATGGACCCTCCGCTTGCTTTCCGGCAGAGAGCAGGCACGTAGGAGTTCCGTTAGACTTAACATTAAATCTTCAAGAAAGGGGATACACGCACCCAGGAAATTAAAGCGATACCCGCCAGGTGGCACGTTTATGCTTCCTTGTCTCCCACCATCCCCCGGTGATTTCTTGTGATTTCGATTTTAATAAGCGAAGCAGCGGCGCGGCTTCTTCTCTGCGCCTTCACACCACGCCGCGAGAAGAGCCTGCTGCCACTGAGAGCACCCCACCCGGGGATCGCTATAAGCAGACCATTACTTTGCCCTAGTGCTAAACCGAACCGTACAACATCGTGAGCGGTTTCTCAACACATTGCATTGTACCCATATTGAACGTCGTTAATGACTGAAAGCTCTGAAGAATGCTGTCTGCGCTTTTATTTTCTTCAGTTGCGTGGATTTTTGTGCCATAGCTTCTATCTACTTCATCACTCCTGACAAACTATGCTTTCGTGTTGCTACTATAAGGCACGAGGACACAGCGCACCCGTAACAAACACTAGGACAACGTTCACAGTCACACCAAAAGAAAGAAAGGGACACTTACACAGCGCTGACTTCAACTCTTTGTATATTCCCGCCTTTTTCTCTTCTTTCACGTCTAATGCATAACCTAGGCCTCATCTTTTTCTTTCTTTGCTGAAGGTTAACTGTAAAGGTTTTAAGCTAGAAATTGAAAATTAAAAATTAAAAATTAAAAATTACTGTAGATCAATGATGCAAAGCTAAGTAATCCAGCTCTTTTTGTGACAGCGCTATAGATGGTTTGCTAATACACCTGCCGTTTTGCCTGGCAATGTTCTCCGCTTCTATTATTTCCCTTGTGAGCTGGTCTCGGCTCCTTGCCAACACCACACACTTGTCAAGTTCCGCTGTGCACCCACAGTCCCGAATGTGTATGCCAACATGTCCAGAGTTCTTGTTGATGGTGGCCAAGTTGTGTTCTCTAAGGCGGTGGTTTAAACACCTACCCGTCTGTCCGATATATGTTCTTCCACAGGACAGGGGGAAGGAGTAGACCACATTTTCAGTACATCGAACGAACTTATTTCTGTGATTCGTTGTGCAGGACGTCGGTGTCCTTGAAGGAGTGTTTACCCTCTTGCACAGGCTGTAGAGCTTGTTCGGAGCGGAGAAAATAACGTCCGTGCTTACTTTGTTTGCTATTTTCTTGAGGCCATGAGAAAAATGATGGAGATATGGCACAATCACTGGTCTTTTTGCCCTGTCCCGATGACTTTTCTTAAATCGTTCATCATGCTTAAATTCTCTGAAAAGTCCTTCCGCCACTGATGTTAACAAGGATGGTGGATAACCTGCGCATTTTAATCGCGACACTTGCCCATCAAAGCTCCTTTGGATGGAATGGAAGCATGACTTCGTAAGAGAGTTCTTAAGGCACAACCGCGCTATGCCTCTCTTTACGAGTTTTGAATGCGCGGAGTTGAATGGCAGAAGTGGCTTCTTTCCCCTTGGCTCGTAAGTCCAGCACGTATGGTACGGTGACGTACAAAGACGAAGATCTAAGAATCGCAAACTTCTTTCACTTGGAAGTTCGTGGGTAATCTCCAATGGGTTCATGCACCTTTTGAAACTGTCGAGAATGTCTGGTACCAAGGCTGTCAGATTTTGGTCATCGGTGGCGAGGACAATTAAATAATCATCGACATATCTGAATACTTTTTAACTATTGACGCGTCGAGAGTTAGGTTTAAATTCCTGTCAAGGTGTGCAAGATACAGGTCACTGAGGATAGGTGCAATGCACGAACCAATACACACCCTTCTCTTCTGCAGATACGTATGTCCATCCCAAGTGGCGAAGGTAGATTTTAGATAGATGTCAATTAAGTTTAAGAAGTTGCTTTGGGATAGGCCTGCCGCATTCTGAAAGGCAGTGATGCCATATGTGTCTATGCAGTCCTCGATACACCTTAGGAGATGAGGGTTGGGGCAAGGAATAGCTAGAGATCCTTAATATCGATGGAGCAATGCTCTTAGATCTTGGTCAGCTTCTTTGATCGAAGAAGCTGACCAAGATCTAAGAGCATGTCTCCATCGATATTAAGGATCTCTACTATTCCTTGCCCCAACCCCATCTCCTAAGGTGTATCGAGGACTGCATAGACACATATGGCATCACTGCCTTCAGAATGCGGCAGGCCTATCCCAAAGCAACTTCTTAAACTTAATTGACATCTATCTAAAATCTACCTTCGCCACTTGGGATGGACATACGTATCTGCAGAAGAGAGGGTGTGTATTGGTTCGTGCATTGCACCTATCCTCAGTGACCTGTATCTTGCACACCTTGACAGGAATTTAAACCTAACTCTCGACGCGTCAATAGTTAAAAAGTATTCAGATATGTCGATGATTATTTAATTGTCCTCGCCACCGATGACCAAAATCTGACAGCCTTGGTACCAGACATTCTCGACAGTTTCAAAAGGTGCATGAACCCATTGGAGATTACCCACGAACTTCCAAGTGAAAGAAGTTTGCGATTCTTAGATCTTCGTCTTTGTACGTCACCGTACCATACGTGCTGGACTTACGAGCCAAGGGGAAAGAAGCCACTTCTGCCATTCAACTCCGCGCATTCAAAACTCGTAAAGAGAGGCATAGCGCGGTTGTGCCTTAAGAACTCTCTTACGAAGTCATGCTTCCATTCCATCCAAAGGAGCTTTGATGGGCAAGTGTCGCGATTAAAATGCGCAGGTTATCCACCATCCTTGTTAACATCAGTGGCGGAAGGACTTTTCAGAGAATTTAAGCATGATGAACGATTTAAGAAAAGTCATCGGGACAGGGCAAAAAGACCAGTGATTGTGCCATATCTCCATCATTTTTCTCATGGCCTCAAGAAAATAGCAAACAAAGTAAGCACGGACGTTATTTTCTCCGCTCCGAACAAGCTCTACAGCCTGTGCAAGAGGGTAAACACTCCTTCAAGGACACCGACGTCCTGCACAACGAATCACAGAAATAAGTTCGTTCGATGTACTGAAAATGTGGTCTACTCCTTCCCCCTGTCCTGTGGAAGAACATATATCGGACAGACGGGTAGGTGTTTAAACCACCGCCTTAGAGAACACAACTTGGCCACCATCAACAAGAACTCTGGACATGTTGGCATACACATTCGGGACTGTGGGTGCACAGCGGAACTTGACAAGTGTGTGGTGTTGGCAAGGAGCCGAGACCAGCTCACAAGGGAAATAATAGAAGCGGAGAACATTGCCAGGCAAAACGGCAGGTGTATTAGCAAACCATCTATAGCGCTGTCACAAAAAGAGCTGGATTACTTAGCTTTGCATCATTGATCTACAGTAATTTTTAATTTTTAATTTTTAATTTTTAATTTTCAATTTCTAGCTTAAAACCTTTACAGTTAACCTTCAGCAAAGAAAGAAAAAGATGAGGCCTAGGTTATGCATTAGACGTGAAAGAAGAGAAAAAGGCGGGAATATACAAAGAGTTGAAGTCAGCGCTGTGTAAGTGTCCCTTTCTTTCTTTTGGTGTGACTGTGAACGTTGTCCTAGTGTTTGTTACGGGTGCGCTGTGTCCTCGTGCGTCATGAACTACCAACTCGCCCGAACTTCCGTTTTAACCAGCAACTATAAGACCCGTGTTTACCACTCTGCACGACGCACAACGACGGAAATATTCCTTTCTACATGTGTGACAGTCGTCTATTAGCTTTCTCCATAAATTGTGGATTCAGGAAACTGAAAGATAATAGCTTACTTTTTATGAAGCCTGGATGACTTGCTGACATTTGCAATATAAAAGAACGCAATATATATTTTATTCATATTCTACGGATATATATATATATATATATATATATATATATATATATATATATATATATATATACCACGAATTATTTCTCCTTGTCTCCAAAAGAAACAGTCGTACTGATTGAATGGGATAAATGTTCCGAAGCTGGTGCAGTGGTTCGCGCTACCTGACCGGTAATCAGGAGACCCAGGGTTCAAAGTCCGGTGCCACAAAATATTTGGCTTCCGGCGGCTTCTAAACGTTTATACTATTAGATCATTACCGTTCACTCAATCAGCACATTTTACTAATCTTATAAAGCATCTCATTGCTTTTGATAATGCCGAGAAGCCGTCAACGCTGCACACGAAGCTGATAGTGCACATATATGAACGCGTCTCATTCTTGTAAATGCCGGAATGTCGTCCATTGTATGTACAAACTGAATGTCCTAATGTACCGAGTCAGCTAAATAAATAGTTTAAAAAGTTCAGTCAAAATTGACAGCCACAAATATAGAGGGATAATGATTTTTTTTAAATTTTTATAGATCAATTCCATTTAGCGCTCTCAGGGCGGCGCCATTTTGTTCGACCGCAGCGCCCTCTCAACCAGACTTGTACTTAACGTGTTAAAAGTGATGGATTACTTGTAATCGATTACATTTTACAATAATTTTGTGACGCTTCAACTACTTCCTTTAAGGAGTAACATTCGTTGTAATTGAATTGCTTTTTTGCTGTACTCGATTACAAAATTACCAATTACGATTTTTTCAATTAATTATTTTGTGTGGGAAATGGAGGGGGGTAGGTGAGGGGTTAGATGTGCTGGAGTCACTCATCTCTGTGCAATGGTCAAATTTTTTTTTTTTTTTTGGAATCCATGGTGCACGCGGGTCATCGAGGATCAGTAGGCCACTTCACTAAGCTTCGTTTCCTGGGTACATTTTTGTTTGGTACATCGGAGACTACGGTGGGGTATGTAAAATGACCATATCCATCCTCTTGTGTGTAATGTAATTAAATAACTCTTTTTTTTTTTTTACGAGAGGTATGTTGGCGTAGCTTTCTCAGCTTTTAGCAAAAACGGTGAAGTTTTCTTTTTTTTTTTTAACCCAGCACGCGACACCAGAGATTATGCTACCGTAATAAAAATAAAGTTTAATGAAAAGTAACGTGGGAAGTAATCGATTACTTTAAAATAATTTTTCGATTACTTTTTTGAGGCTGTAATTGTAATTGTAATTGGTTACTTTTGAGAGTGAAGTAATTGTAATTGTAATCAGTTACTTTTTTCAGTAGCGTGCACAAGTCTGTTCTCCACACATCCGGAAAGTTCAGCAGGTTCGGCGGGGTAAAACGAGAGAGGGCCACGCGCCCAATTCCGCTAGCATACGATAAACGGGGAGGTTGCTGTTCTCCATCGTTGGGCTGCAATGGCGGGCAGTACCGAACATCGAACTCTCGCTCGTGGCGGCCGTTGTGATGTGGTCACCGTTCTTAGAATATTTACGGCTACTCCAAATTCAGCCTATAGCACTCTATTGTTTTATTTCAGTAAATGGTCAACTAGCGTATCTTTGTTCCGTAAATTCAAAAGCAGTGCAGTCAGCCGGCAGTACTACCCTCAACCACTGCGCCAATTGCGTCAAGAGAGCATGTTTTATTTATTATTCGAAACTTTCAATCATCGTCGCTAAAGGCCTACACCAGAACGAGCTTTGTATAGTAAAAAAGCTAGAGCAACCGGATTTACTTTTCGCTGGAGAGACCGCCCACTCTAACACAGTTTTCATTATTATTATTTTAATGTGAATAGCATTCTTTGGATACTTCACGCACTTTTCGTCTATGTATCTATCTATCTATCTATCTGGCTATCTAACCTCTTACGCCGCGGGTCGATAAATAAATAAAAAAGACCGGCGCCGGCTGGGATTGGAACCGTTGACCCTTTGATCAGCAGGCAGACGCGCTAACCACAGAGCTATGAAGGCAGTCATTCAACGCACTCTAAACGGTTTATATCTTTAGCCATAGGACGCGCTTTACAGCGCTAACAGCAGCTACCGGTGCGCGCGCGTTCCATGCACGAGAGCGGAATGAGCCCTCGTGCATGGAACGCGCGCGCACCGGTAGCTGTGACAGCGCTGTAAAGCGCGTCCCATGGTAAAGATATAAACAACCGTTTAGAGTACCGTTGGTTGAGACTAGCTGAGACGCCAGAAAGTCTGGTCGGTACCATTTTGAGTGTTTGTGCGTATGGCGCGTGCTTTGCTCGCCTTCCTAAGTGACACACAAACGCGCGTGCTGGGCTGCGGAGATCAGATGCTCAGGGCTATGAAAGTGTCAACAAATTTAGAATCGCCTCAAGAGTGGGCTGGCGTATCTAGAGTGTGCCGGCCACCTGACGAACGCGCATAACTCCGCACCGTTTGATGCTATTCGCATTAACGTAGATAATCACTCCCAAAGGATGGGCTCTGCTGATTTTTTTATTTGGGCCTAAGTAAAAGCGCAACTTAATCCGGTTAATATTTTTATCGACCAGAGCATTACACGACAACTTGCATATAAAAGTCGACGTATCTGAGCGTGAAATTTCCAAAATGATGCTATTTTAAACCGAGTTTGAGCGCCAGTCGGATGTTAGGTACAGACCACTCGGCGGAGCAGACGACGCGCGGGGAGAGAGGGAGAGGGCATTTCTTCTCTCTCCGCTCTTTCTATTGGAACGGTCTATAGGCACTGAAAATATTTAGCACCTTTCAGGGTGTGAAACGAATGTTTCAGGCACTAACACTCGTGACTATTCCCGTTTAGCACCCTTATTTTTATTAACGCATCCTTTTAACACTGAAGTATTGGACGCAGAACGAAACCTTGCTTTTCGTTTTCAACATTTTTGGGGGCCGAGTTCCAGTTGCATGTTCCGCCGGTTCAAAACAAATGCTCGTTTCTGTTGTGTCTCTGAGGATGTAACAAATAACAAATACTTTCATTCCCGCATTTTTCACTAATCAATTTAAGTTCAGAGGCACCGAGCATCGAACAATTTCTTTAGCACCTCAATGAACGGGGAGGCTTTATAAGTTTATGACCGATGGCTGCCATTCAAACCTATCCTTTTCGTGAATCACCTCGTCGTCTGGATGAATTGTTGAGGTATATGTTTACGAAAAGTATTTATATGCTGAAATCATCTCAGTGCTGCCGATGAGTGAGTACAGATGACCCGAGCAATCACCTAGGCACGTAGCGTCTAGCGAGTGTTGTTTTGGCAGCTTAATAATATGATATAATGTAGGCATTGCCATAACGACGAGCGCTGTCTCAAACAAAACAGAAAAAAGAAACATTACCTTCATCGCGCACTTGGTGAGATAGTTCGGTACCAATTAGCGTAAGTGTTTCTTTGACCACTTGCAATGCCGGTTGATCGTTCCGGCGCATGTTTCCGCGCGTTGAGTCCCCAAATGTCTTAGAGCGCGGGGTGTTTATGAAACCCTCAATTTATTATTTTATGTTTCGTATGCCAGTGAAAAATAACTATCAGGAGGTTACTTTTTGTGTTTCTTTTATACTCGTACCCTCCTATTATCTAACTATTGTGAAAAAAAAGCCGTCGGTGTTTTACTTGTTTTTTTTTTGCCTGTGTAGGAGAGCCAGGCTTGCTTATCTACACTCTTTAAAGGGTAACTGCAAAGGGAAAAAAGTTTTTTTTTAAAAGAGCCTAATTGGGACAAGCATGTAAAAAAACAATTTTTCCGCGGGAAATAAATTTTTTTTACAGCAATATTTATTGTGTGAGACTGATTTTAGTTTGCGGCTATTTCGTCCGTTTTAAATCGCGCGCCACGAAGTTGTGGATTCCGTGACGCTCCAAAACAAAGACCGTCGAGATTCGCACCTAACGTCCGCGACTAGACACACAAAATAAAAAGAGCACTATGTTCACTACGTAAAAAATGGTCTCAGTTCATGCATGTGTGGGCGAGGTACGAAATCTTGGCCAAATTTATTCACACCGCACTATGAGGCACTATGAGGCAAAAACGGCAGATGTAGGACAACAATTCGGAGTTCATTGTTCAGATAAAACGACGTAATTTTGTTGAAAACGCCCGCGGCTTCTTACTCACGGTATGCGTCGGGAATCTTCCACATTTTAAAAATGGAACGAAGGGAAGATTAACTTTTAAAAACACTCGCTGCGTCCTCCCGCACCAGTTTGACTGGATCAGCTGACGACGACGGGACTGAACCCCACAACAACCAATCTGCGCTCTGTGGGTGTCTACTTCCAAGCACCGCACCACACACACCACGAACGTTTAAGTTCTTTGTCGAATCGCCGTGTTGCACCAAACAGAACGAGATCGCCGAAGTCAACGCAGCGCTGTCGTGAACGTTGGCTTGTGGTTCCGCACTCATGGACCCTGTGACTCCCTTCGCTCTCCAAGCACACACGACGATTACGAATGATACTTTCCGTCTTCCGGGAACATCACAGGAGCACTTCTCCGGTCTCGTCTTCGCTATGTGCTCGCAAACCGCGCAGCTCCTCGTTACAGCTCTATTCTCGTGTACCATCAAACCAAAACAATACCGGCGCCATGTTTAACGTGCGTTGTTGCCAGATCTCACCGGAAGTCGAGACGTTCAGCTCAGCAGCCAAGCCAACAAAAAGCAAATCCAAGAGTGAGGGGGCGGAGCGTAGTTCTCCTCCGCGGGGGTCGAAAGAGCGGGAGTTTCAAATGTGGAGAGGTTCTGACTCTGACTAAATTAGGTCCTGTGACGTAAATATTGCTAAAAAAAATATTTTTTCGCGGAACATTTGTTTTGTGACGTGCTTGTTCCAATTAGGCTGTTTAAAAAAACACTTCTTTTCTCTTTGCAGTTACTCTTTAACTGACGTGCCTGCAAGTGTATATCTTCTGCAGAATCCCGATGAATGGATAGATCGATGGATGGTGGCTATTCCCTTCGAATAGGGTGGTGACTTGCGCCGCCTATCCAAGTAGTGTTTTAGTTCAACATAAAATTTTGACTACGTCAATTTAATATATCCATCCCCTTGATTTTCGCCACCATTCCTCTTATCTTCTTTTACTGATTTCTACCTCTTAAAAAGGATTGTTTTACCGTTCTTCTCGAATCTACTAGCCCTGAGGAAGTTCGCTTCTCTGCGTAATATCCTTGGGTGGCCGCGCCCTCCACATTCCATAATGACATACTATGGAATTTTGACACCCTCCCCGCATACCGTGCATGTTGGATCCCCCTCTTGAAATTTGGCCCTGCACGTCTTGGTTCTCAAAACCCCCGCCCAGCCTCAAACCGTAACGCATTACCTCTAGAATTATTTAATAATCCTTCCTTTCTAGTATCAGTTTTCCTTTACGCTGCACATTTCCGAAGTTGGGGTCTGCATTCTTGTCTCCCACATTTATGTCTCCCCTTCTCTCTTCCAATATCCTTCAGTGTTCCTGTCCATCCATCTTCCTGTGTGTTACAGTACCTTGATGAGAGTCGTCGTGTTCGTTTTCTCTATCCTGTGTCTACGCTGCTCATATATTTACCTAAATATTCTGCCTGTCCATCTCTCCTCATAAATTTCCCCGGAGCCGTTCCTCAAATTCCAGTTTGCTACTTTAGTCCCTTGCCTCGAACTACGAGCAATCCATATCTCCCTGTACACTTTCAGTATGAGTTTTCGGATGGCTCCTAGTGCCAACCTGCCTACAATACGCTGTTATAACTCCGGTCTTGACTACACCTCCAATGTCATGCACAAAACTGCATTTCCAGATGTTAAACCAGGCACTATAACCCCCTTCCAGATACCTCTCACTACCTCGTATCTGTTAAAATTCTATAATGCTCGTTTATTTACTACTGATCCATTCCTGTTTCTTTTAGTTGTCAACCATTTTTTTCATGTTTTTGAAGGTACTGCGTACCCTCGTTTAACCACACTCACGAATACTTGTATTGCTCTACTCGGGACTTTAAATCGTTATATACATAATCGGTTGTCCTGCGTGTTGTTAAAACCCATAATTCCTGACTTCTATGCACTAAATTACGCTACCAGCACGTCACTTTCTTATCCAGATATTGTAATCAGTTCCGGGATATCTGTATTCTTGTCTGCCATCATAAAGATATCATCGGCATGCATTAATCCGGAATCACCCTGTTTAACGATTCCCCCTGCCTGAAGTAGGAAAAGATCAAACCCAGCGAGGCTCTTCTCTAGCATGCGTTCTAAAATATGCTACTATGCCAGAAACAGTAGTGGTGACGACGTGTACCCCTGTTTAAAGGGACACTGACAGGGTGTTTATGCTCGCCGAGGTTTTTAGTTGTACATGACATATGAGAGCCCAACTACCCAAAACACAATTTGCGACTCGAAATTCGGTTTCTTTCCGCCCGAAAACCGCCGATCAAGAACTGGCCGGTTCGAGTCTCGCTCACTCTCTTTTCCGTGGTCACGGGCCGTTTTCGAAGGTATCGATGCGACCACCAAATTTAATGAAAGTCGTTGGTCACTGAAGGCACACACTCAATATTAAAAATAGAAAAAAATATGAAACCCATTTTTTGTGGCTTCTAAAAAGCTGCAAATACGTTGATTGAAAAAAAAGTTCCACAGAGAACCGGAAGCATTCTGTGCGTGCGTCGTTTCGCGTATCGTGGGACTCGCGGGGACGGCGATGGCAGCGGACGAAGGGGCGGGACCTCTACTTCAGAACTGTCGTTCGCGGTACCGGCGAATTCTGTCTGCCTTTAAAAGAGAAATTTGGGACTGATCAAAAGAATTGGTATTCATCCCGTACGACACGCCCGACCACCAAGCCGACTTGCACGAAGACGTCGCCGAGCCGTCGCTCCCTTCTCGTGGCTGAAGACATCGCTCGCGCAAACTTCAAGCACGACGCGTCTACTTCGAGTTGAATATGCACGCGTACGATTTCTTTACTAGGTGCGAATGTCGCCAATACGTGGTGCTTCCCGACTTCGACCCGGGAGTGCTTTTGCTGGAGGAAAATCGGCAGCAAACTTTCCAACTTACAATTTACCGGCTGAAGTATTACTAAGGAAAGAGATCCCCCCCTATCACGTGATCCCCCCGTAGCTCAGTGGGAACGACGTCCGCTTCACATGCGGCAGGACCGGGTTCGATCCCCGGTGATGGCACTTTTTTTTTTTTTTCAGACATTTTTTGATGTTTACATTTCTTTCTTTTTACAATTATCACTGAAGAAACAAACAAAAATTAACAAACAAATGTTGTGGACGAAACGTCGCTGAATTAAATGGGGATGGGATTTCTTTTGACACCTGCGAACTCAATGTAATCACTTTCCACAAAATGCAAGGAGCATATAAATCAGGTAGCGTCCGCTTTCCGAGGTGCCCGTAAATGTTCTACAGGAATTGCAGCCAGCCATTGGTCCCGATCCCGTTGATATTTCGGAAACTCTGTCGCACAATGCCACTTTTTTTTCGGACGCAGGACGTGTGAGCCAGCTCTTCACGCAACATCTTGGGTGTATTCTTTTCGGAGCCGATCATGAAAATTAACCACGGGCACTCGCTACTCATCTCCAACTCCTCAATGTACAAAACAACTCATCTTGGAGTACAGAACAGCGAGCGGAACAAACATAACTGCAAAAGAATCGCAAACAGTGCCCGCTAACGCCGCATGTCGTCTGCTACGCCGAGGGGAAAAAAAAGAGAAAAAAAAAGCGCACGGTCGGGTGTAGCCACGTGACTTCCGCCACTCCCGCTATCCTCTCCACTTCTCCGTTTCGGTTTCGGTTTCGCGCAGTTGCGTTTTTTGGCTTTATTAAAAAAATACGCTACTCTGTTGCAAAATATTAATTGGGTAGTCCTCCGACACCATAATAAAGCGCCTGGCAAAAAATGAAAAAATTTTTTTGGGGGGTGTCAGTGTCCCTTTAAGACCCCTGCCTACGGCTATCGGTGGTATCTCTTCCCCTTGCCATGTTATTATCCCCTGCTTATCCCTGTAGATGCCTCTTAACAAATTGATAGCCTCAGATTCCGAGCCTTGCTTCTCCTAAAATACTGCAGAAATCATTCTGGTCTACATTTTCGTAAGCTATCTTGATGTCTAGGAACACAGGACAGATTGGTCGACTTTCGTTTCCTTCAATTGCGATGGAGTGATTTAAAGCGAATATATTATGTTCTAATCTTCCAAGCTTTCTAAGCCCGTTTTGTTGTCCGCCTAGTATTTGTTCATTTTCAACCAATCCTATGTATACTCTTCAGTACCTGCATTGGTAACCTGTATATGACCGACGTTACTGTTATTGGGCGATAATACCCAACATCACTTTCCTGTCCTGTACCTTTTTATATAAGGTGCATTATGCCTAGCCCCCAACCCCTCAGAGTGGGCGCGGCGATTGTCGAGCGAGCATGTCGCGAGCATGTCGCCTAACCTCTGCTGGCTCTTCCTACAGGTTGGTTATTCATTCGGATCATTTAGAACTGACGATATCACGATTATAGTTGTGCCGTGCCCATGGTCTTTGTGTCATATTTGCGCATGACTGTTTGTTAGTATGTACGGTTCTTCTTTGTGGGGATGTAGGGTCAACCCGGGTTTTACAACTGAAGAAATGTTTCAGACAATCATTGACGGCCTAACCGCGATTAAAAATGAAATATCCGAGCACAGGGCTAAACACGAGCGAAATGACAAAAAACAAAAAAGGAAGACCTAACGCCTAAACGTACGGGTATTGAGAAAACTCTGAACGAAATACAAAAAAAGACTATGCAAATTGATTCTCTGAAACAAACTGTAACCACTCTTGAGCAAATTATTATGAAACAAAATGCAAGAATTACTGATCTTGAGGACAGGAGTCGCCATTCTAACCTTCTAATCCATGGCATCCGCGAAACGCCTAAGGAATCCGAGGATCAACTAAAAAGTAAAGTACTCGTTGACCTTTTTCAACATAAACTGGGCGTTGCGTTTTCGCCCGTTTCGCGTGCTCAAATGCTTGGTAAACGTAGTTCCAAAAGACCGATTATTTTATACATTTGAGGATTACATTGAAAAAAAGAGGTTCTGCGCAATGCTAAAAACTGAAAAGCTCGAAAGTGTTTATAAACAATGATTACTCACAGGCTACACTCATAAAAGGAAAATGCTATGGCAGGGTGCCAGGCACAATAAAAATGAAGGCTCCCATGTTTATTTATTTAATGATAAGCTTCACATGAATGGCAACGTATTTGTAAAGGGCGAAAACAAAAATGCACGCGCAAGTATTTCAACCCAGACAAAAACCAGCTTTTTCTGACTGACTAGCACATAATCGCAAACAGTTTCGACTTTTGAAAAAAAACAAAATGCACGAATTGCCGTCAACAAATCGCACGCACAAGAATCTATCCTTCTAATGCATGACCTGCATGCTTGCGCTATAATCGAAACCTAGCTTACTGATTACATCAGTGACGGAGAGATATTTCCAGATCAGTACAATGTATTTCGCTGGGATCGTGACGGAACGGGTGGCGGACTGGCTGTTTGACTTAAAGGGACCATGAAATGACCTTCTTGCTTTTGCCAGCTAACTTTTGCATTAAACCTTCAACGTTTACTGAATGCCGAACAGGCATCCGGTTTCGTCTCGGTTCATTAACTTCTACACAAAAAATAATTAAATATCGACTTTTTCTTTCTTTCCAACTGACCGCAAAACAAGTTGTGGCGTAATTTTGACGGTGGTGACGTACGCTGGGACAGGAACCGGAAGTTCTCTCGGCAGTAGGAAAATGGGAGCGTTAGCGGAGGCGAGTTGGGGGTGCGCCGGTAGGTTTTACTGCGCTGATGTCACCGACGTATTTTCTGAATCGGCGCCTGTCATCGCCGCGATAGCCATGGACACATCGCAGCTGAGCGAAATTCAATGAGATATGTTGCGCTACAGCGACAGCATGGGACTAGTCTCATACGCCGGTATGCCTGATGGGAAGTACGGCGAGTCATCCGGTAAAGACTCCAGAAGTCAACCCAACTGTCATTGTTGGTAAAAGGCGGCCCGTGTCAGTCGTTTGCAAAGTGACGTAGATGGAAACAAATCGCCCGGGGCGTTTTTCGTGGCCTCGGAGATGCAGGAGCGAGCCGACGTTAAAAAAGATACGTTCGAGCTACGACAGTGTCAGCAAGAGCCACGTAAATACCTGTTCCCACTCGGAGCGGACGCGCGCGTTTGATGGAAGTGCCGTATTCGCGCTGTTGGTGAGCGCTTCGGGACCGATCTTTTGCGATTGCAACTCGATACTGACGTGGCACTCGGAAAAGGAAGGTTGGCCCGGCATTGCACGTAGCTCCCACGAACTTCTGTAGCTCGACAGTGACGTGCAGTCGTGTCAGAATAAAAATGGCATACTAATAACAAAGTGTACATACCGTGTTACGAAGGTAATCCATACGGCGTTTATTCGAGCTCTATATCACACAAAACAAGTACATAGAATCGACGAGACGCCAGTGTTCGTCAACACTGCCTCGGAAAACAAGGAGATGACAAGGGGAAGAGATTGACCTCACCTGTTAATCTAATATTGAGGTCAGCGATCAAACTATAATACGGGAAGGGTCCACAAGGGTCGCGCGGGCATATTCCATTCAGCACGCCAGCCGGTCGTGGGCGCTGCCTTGGTCAAGTACCGTCGAAGCAACGCTGCGCCCGATAGGCCCATATTCTGCGCAGCTCGCTTGGTCGGAGTAGGTGGATTCGTGACCGTCGAACCTTTTCTCGGGTGTTTGTGGATCCAGCGTTCTTGTTCGTCGTGGTCTGTTTAAAGTACTTTTTCTTGCTGCTTGAAGTCAGGACGCGCGAGAAGAACACGTAAAAAAATAAACGTTCGTTGGTCGTTGTGACCATGGTGACCAAGCGACGCTGTCGGCCATGCTGATTTGATCGTAAAAAGGACAGCTTCGGAGCTGGCTCTCAGCTTCGTTTACTACACGATAGATGGCGCTTGGCTCTCAGCACTATCAAATTTGGCAATTTTCGCCACACATCTCTAATTATGCTACAAAATGTGGATTTGAATATTATTTAACAAAACTTTTAGGAAACATTTGCCGGCTATTTATTGTTTATGATCGCGGTGCTGGTGAGATAGGCCCTTACCCAATAGGCGACGTGGATTCGGCTGACGTGCTGCAGTTCCGCGGATGCATAGCAGTGAAAAGGCAGAGAGCTTTCGAAGGAAAGAAGGCGCAAAAGAGTCCAGTTTTCTTTTTAAAGTTCAATAGCAAAGAATTTTTTTGGCTCCTATTTTTGTGTTTTTGTGTTTCTTTTCACACCTTTTACGACGTCCGGTGGATGAAATTCGATTTCAGAATTGTTTCATGGTCCCTTTAAAGCAGACATCGAAGTGGTTCTGGAAACCCAGGTAGAAAATCATGAAAGCTTGTTTTTACACCTGAACACTTGGGGCAGCAATGTTATCGTTGGAGCTGTTTATCGACGCCCCTCTGCTATTCCTGACAACTTTTGGAAATTATATGACCATTTTTGAAATTTAGCAGCAATAAAATAATCTTGGTTGGTGACTTTAATATCCCGTCCGTTGACTGGCCGAAAATGTGCAGTTCATCTTCTCAGACAGAAAGTATGTTTGATATGATCTTCGCCTTTGATCTAAAGCAATTAGTACAGGATCCAACCAGAGGATGTAGTACCAGTCACTACATTCTTGATCTTGTTTTCGTTAACAATACGCTTACTGATCGCAACATATCTGTTGAACAAGGTATATCTCATCACAATTCGGTCCTCTTTGCATGTTTGCTTGAGCGCTTTTCACCTAAACAAAGAATTGTATATTCGCCTTTCAAAGACTTTTCACGAGCTGACGATACTAGCATGCTCGACTATCTTGGCGTAAACCTTTTATAAATTAATTGGTACAAGTGTTGACGCTCTTTAGCTAAAAGGGCGTCAACAGCCTTTTAAAAGGGCGTCAACACAAACATAAAAAGGCACTTATGTTAGTACTGCCTTGACAACATTGTACCTACGAAATACAAGCGCCTTAATCGTGATAATCCGTGGACTAATAGAAAAATTATACATCTCCAACGCAGAATAAAACGAGCGAAAAAAGCAAGGCCGATTAACTGTGATGTCACTAATTTGCAGAGCGATCTTCGTAGCCTAATTTCTGAGGCTAGGGACAACCACTTCTCCGATACGCTTCTAGAATTTCTAAAACAGAACCTTCAAACGTTTTGGCGCTACTTGACTTAAACAAAATGAACCCGTTGAGCAAATCATGGTGAATGACACTGTCTCTACTGACCCTGGTGTTATAGCGTGCCATTTCAATAGGTATTTTCCGACGGTTTTTTCCGATAACAGTAACCATGGTTATGTCCTTTCTGCCGTATCAAACTGTCAATCTGAGTTCGTAACTTATCACGACATAGTTCCTTTGTTGTTGTCATTCAAAACGAAAGCAAGTGCTGGTCCTGATAGGATTCCAAACACGGTTTTACGACGCTACGCTGATTCCCTTGCCCATTTTCTTCTCATTACATACTTGAACAGCTCGCTGCCAGAAGACTGACGTACTGCCATAGTAGTACCCGTGCATAAAAGAGGTGATCGCCTAGCAGTTGAGAACTACCGTCCCATTTCCTTAACTTCTCGTTCGTGTAAATTGATAGAGCATATCATCTGCAGTAGAATCAATCAACTGCTGGATAGCCGTAATATTCCAACACAGCTTCAACATGGCTTTCGCAAAGGCTTATCAACTACGACCCAACTCGTTATTACCATGCATGAGTTTGCGCAAATCCTCGATAGGGGAAGACAAATTGATGTGCTTTTTTTGGACTTCAGCAAAGCTTTCGATAACGTGCCTCATGAACAACTGTTTTTAAACTTGAACAACTTGGTCTTGCACATGGTTTTGTTAAATGGATTGCTGCATACTTATCACATCGCACACAGTCTGTTTCCGTCGGAGGCTGCCTCTTTCCAGTTCTGCCTGTAACGTCAGAGGTTCCACAAGAAAGCCTTTTTTGTCCCCTTTTGTTCCTGGTGTACATATACAATATCGTATCAATGATTGACGCAGGTGTTCATATGCGTCTTTTTGCCGACGATTGTATTATTTTCAAAGAAATAAAGTCGAGCTCAGATCAGTTATTGTTAGACCATACTTTGCAGTCAGTTGTATCATGGTGTGATACCTGGAAAAGGAAGCTTAATTCTGTTAAATCAACACTTTTACGTGTTACCAAAAAAAAAGCAACCCTTTGAATATATTTATAAGATCGCGGACACCCCGGTTACTGTAGAGCGGGAATGTAAATATTTTGGTTTAATTATATCACACACACTTTCATGTTCTTCTCATATAAGCCATATTTGTGTCTCAGCATCCCGGAAGTGTGCTTCATTAGAAGAAAGCTAAAGGACGCTCTGATTCAGGTTAAGTTGCATGCTTACTATTTATTAGTAAGATCCAAGTTGGAGTATGCAAATGTCGTTTGGGATCCATTCACTCAGAAAGACATCCGGAAGTTGGAGGTGGTGCAACGTCGCAGCAGTTCGGTTTATCTACGGAAAATATAGAAAGCTGAATTCCCCTTCTCAACTTATACAGGCTAACGGAATACACGCCCTTCGGACCAGAAGTAAATTGGCACGATTAAAATTCTTGTTTCGTCTTCAACAAGGGCAGACTTGCATACACCCATTCCAATACATTTCCCCTTTAGAGTCAAGATCTACGCGGCACAGACATCAGTTTTCATTAACACCCATTTTTGCGCGTACTAACATGTTTAAGTTTAGCTTTTTCTCCGGCACTATTAGCGACTGGAACGGCTTACCTCTCGAACTTTTTAACGACACCAACTTTGTACAAGGTCTGGAACGTCTTGATGACTAGCATGTTGCTTTGTATATTGCTGCATCTTCATTCTTTTCGCATAGACTATAAAAAAAAACAGATTGTATAAACCTTCATACTACACCTGCATAAATCATTTTGTATTACTGCATGATTGCACTACATGCTGATTGGTGGTTGCTGTCTCCCCCCCTTTTATATATATGTATCCTGTATATTTGATAGTTGATTGTTGTAAACCTTTTTAATGTCGCGTTATTTGTTTGTTGTTGTGTGTGCGAATGCATATGTTGTACCCCACCCCTACTTGGGCCTTCAATGGCTTGTAGTATCCTCTAAATAAAATAAATAAATAAATAAATGAAACTTTCTTGTCATTAAAAATCTTGTCAATTGCTCCTCGGATCTTTATCATAGACTGTTGACCCAAAATCTTTACTAGTTCGATTGGGATACCATCTGGGCCTGTTGACGTGCCCCCGGTGACTTTCTCCAATGAGTTTTTCCATTCTTTTCCAGTGATTTGAGAGAATTTCCTGCTTTTCCCTTGGCTTACAGAAATTGTCCACTGCGGGGATCTGCTTTCCAAACTTTCTTTCAATGACCATACCTATGTGCTCATTTGCTTCTTTGCCTTCCGATTTATTTCCTTCCGATGTAATAAAAAAGTGTTGTTATTTCTTGGTTTCTTGCCTAGGGAATTTAGATTGTTTCAAAATTTCTTCGCTGCTTTCCGATCTTTCTCGTTTACTTTCGCGACCCACTCTGATCCTGTTCTTTTAATTTTCTCGTTTAATTTTCTCGTTTGCCATGACTGATGGATGCCTCCCTTCTAAGTCTTAAAAATATTTCCCACCTTGTTTCTGTCTTCCGGTGAGTCCGCCTTTTCCTTTGCCTGTCTATGCTCCCTTGACGCATTCTGACGTTGTGTTTTCAACTCTCTTACCTCGTTGTCCCAGCAAATATTTGGTCTAATTGTTTGTTTACCACCTCGCTTACATTTAACCTTACCTAATTTAACCTTGAGAAGCCTGACTATGTTTTCACAAGTTAATTCTCCATCAGGTTGTTTCAATATGGCCAACTATATGTTCGTAGCCGCCTTTTACAGTTGCTTTTCCGTGTAAGACGTTTTGTGCTCCTCCTTGTCTTCGACTAGCTCCCGTTTTGTCCTGTCAAAACTGATCCTAATGCGCTTATGCTCACTACCGAGGCACTTCTTTCCATTCTCATCAATTTTAATTTTTTTTAGCTTTGTGTATAGTCTCTGTGTCATAAGACAGTTATCTATTGTGGACTGTCGGTTACCTGAATACCATGTAATTTTTTCTTCGCATTTTTCTCCGTCGTTAACCACCACTAAGTCATGCTCCTCGCAAGCATCTATTAACATGTTTCCTGTCATGTCCGTGTATCCATCTAAATCTTCCCAATAAGCGTTCATGTCTCTTAATGTCAAAACCTCATGGTTATCCGCCAGCTCTCTAATTTCTCGTGATATACAGTCCAGCATTTGTCTGTTCTAATCCTTAGCATTACCTCCCGTTCATAGGTAAACAAATCCCAGGATGACTCGTTCTCCCGCTATGTTGTTTCTGAGCCAAAGATGCTCTGTGCGCTCATCACTTATTCTCTCTCAATTGTTCGATTTTCTCACTAGGGCTCCGACTCAACCACCTCATCTTTGTCCTGTTCTGTTACATCCCTCCCACACATAGTGGATTAACTGGGGGCTGCTCCGCATAAGATGTGTTACTCCACACCCAAACACACTCATGTTTTCCTGCTCTAATTGCTGTTTAGTTACCCCCCTCCCTTTCTTGCCCTATTTCTGCCGCCCTGTATATTTATATAGTTTATATTGATTGCCCTTTGGATTTTTGTTTTCTAGTTCTACATCTTCTCCGCTTCATCCCCTTCCCAGCTCCGTGATTCTAGGCTTTGTACCTAAAAAGCCTGCATAGATAAAAAAAAAAAACCTGTATCTAATTCTTTGACCCATCATCCTTCCGGTGAGCTCACGGTGGTGAATACAGTCCTCGATGAGTGAATCACTGCCATCTAAGGAGCGAGTCAAGAATCACTAGGCGCAAAAATAAAAGGAGGTGCAAAAATACATACTTAAACTTACACACACAAACACACATAAAAGAAATAATAAAAAAATGAAAATGTTTCTTAGTTGGTACTACCTAGTTTGTTTTTTCGTGAAATTTTTTGTTGTGTTCAAATTTAAGTGGGTACAGGTCGTGAGCTTATCTCTTGGCTTAATAAACCTTTAGCTGCGTTTGGATCTTTGCGTTTGCCCGTGTCTTTTTTCCCCTTGCTCCAGGGTTACTATGTCGGTATTTAATGCATGGGATGATGTGATTTCCTGAACTTCGGCTGTCCTCAAAGGCACAAAATACATTTTTTTATTCGCATTGTGGCACATAATTTGAATTTTTCAATGCGAACTTTTCAATAGCTTTTGCAGGTTTTTGGACGTCAATGAAGTTTGTGTGCCAACACACTTCAGAAGAAAAAAATGTTGTATCCGCTTGAAATTGGCGAAGAAAGAACACAGCCAAGAAACTTCAGACAGCTGATCTCACTTGTAAACCGTTTACACGCGCGCGACATTTCCTGTGACATCTTAATCTTTAAAAAAGGAGATATAACTTTAGACAAATAAATGTGCGTGATGAGAAAGCCTCCGACAGCGAAGACGTGCATAAACACCTAAAAGCGACCAGAAGCCTTTTTGAATAGTGTTTACACCTCCGGTGCAGAGTAGTCCAAACTTTCTTCCGTGTGTCCTTTTTTCTTCTAATTTTGTTGTTAGCTGAAAAGAACCCCAGGCTTATGGTCGTTAATATCTTTATCTTTTACTTTATTTCATTCATGAGAAATATTTTTTCCGCTTCTGCGCCTCGCACTGCTAGATCAAAACGAAACCTTCTGTCACATTCTATGGGCGCCCACACGATCAAAGACCGCCAAACTTAGAGAACGGCGTGGGCGGGTTTAACCGGGCGCTTCTTTTTATTCTCCACCCGCCATTCGCCGCGCCTTGAAGTGTCTTTATTCTAGCGATATTTTCAGTATTTATTTTTCTGTTAAGGTTTAACAGAAAGAGGCTCAGTGTGCGGTGAGACTGCGCAAGGTGCTGCATATTTATTCGCCTCTTCATGCCGTGGCAAAGCCTGCAATTTTGTGAGGTTCATGTTTTTCTTCTCTTTTTTTACGGGTGGCTTTTTCTCGTGAAGCGCGGACTACTAAGCAGCTCTTTGTAGAACTACAACGAAGATGTGTTCACGTGTAGAATGTTCTAGGGCAGTATGAAGGCAGAGCTATCCGATCGAGATGGAAAGCAGACATGATATGAATACTGGGCGACTCGGTTAAAGCGAACAAGACATCGGCACTTCTGCTTTAGTTAAAGCGTCCTATTGATGAATGCCGTATTTTTTCAACAAAGTATGCACCACAGATGAACACATTCCCCTGAGACAACATTCTAATGATGGCGTTTCAGTTCTGAAACAGGCTAGCGATCTTTTTCCGCGTTATAACAGCGTTGCAGTCTTGATGTCACACGCTGCGAGTAATGTGATACTATTTATATCTGGTTACTTTGTTTGAAACAAAATGACGAGCGCTTTACGCTTTGAAAACAAGGAAGAGTGGCTACTTCTTGGTGAATTTTATACCGAGCAGCGAGAAACGGTAGTTAGTTTAATTTATATAACAGCTTTGTGTTCACCCCAACTCGTGTTGTCCCCTTATCCCCACTCCACTGCGAGAGCTAAATGCCGGTGTTCTGCGTTCTAACGCGTTCGACAAGTGCAGTGGAGACAAAAGCAGCTAGCTTTAGGTCTACCCACTAATCATTCCAACCAGAGTTCCGCGTACTGACGTCACCGCGCGCTCTCGTCTCCTCCTCTCCCTCCGTTTCTCGGCGCATAGTCATCTGGAGACTTCAGCATAGAAAGCCAAAGTCCGAGATCGAGCTTGAAGACAAGGGCTCGAAAACAAGCTTTTGAAAGTTGTAAGCAACCAGAAACATTTGCATTCACGACGTTTACACCGATTTACCTGTCCTTTTCTAGAAAGCCGCTTTCTGAAATATTTTGTTTGCTTAGAAATATTTTAACAAGAAACGACGCAGCCAGACCGCACAAACCGGTACCCAGCGAGGTCGTTGCACGTGCAGAAAGACTAAAGTTCCCTGCTTGCATCGCGGCAGCGGTGGCGTAGCCAAACTGGCTGGTGAGATCGGGCTATTGATAAGCCATAACGGAGTTTCAACGAGCGGGCACATTTTATGTGTGTCGCAGAGAGTCCTTTCGCTGAAAGCTATTGCTTTCATAGTTGCTTTAATTACAGAATGCTATCACATCAAATAAATGAATACATTTACAGAGCGCGACATTTTTCTATTCTAACACGTAACTCTCCGCACTTTTTCTGCTTTCCTCTCCCAATTGAAATCTTCCATTTCAAAGAAGTCATTATCAAAAACTTAATAACGCTTAGATATAAATGACTAGACACCTTTCTACGCAGTAAGATTTCATATTAGTTAATGCACTCTCTGCACAAGGTATGAAAATCGACAATGTCCTGTATTAGGTTTTGCACGGCGTAGCAGGACCATAGTTCAGGACGAAGAAAAAATAAAACTGGACAATACAACACATTTCATGTGTTGTATTGTCCCAGTTTAATTGTTTATTCTTTCTCATCCGACTTGAACCACCCCTTCTCCCAAGCATGACCATAGTTCCTACGACATGAAACCTGGCTCAAGCTCCACGGCAATGAACGACGAAGGCGAGTTCATTAACTTAGACAACTCTGCATATATGCTAAAGTTTGTATCATTTTACAAATATTTCTAAAAAACACGCTTGCCTGCTATTAATGCAAATGTGTCTTTATTCCGCCTTTCTCCCTCTTTCATTGTCTCTCCCTTTCCGTGCATTTCGGACACATTTTTCTTTTTGTATTGTCATTTATTTGTGCTGCGGTAGCGTATAGCTGTTGTTATTTATTTTTGTTTGTATTGAACCTGCCCTTTTTTGTAGAATATTTGTTTACCTTCCTATGTTCCTTTTTACCAGTAGTGCTAGTTTTATTGGGGTCAGGAAATTTGTCGAGTCCCAGCATTGCATTTTCTCCCATCCCCTCCATCTCAAATATGTACGATGTTCAATGTCATTCAATTAAATATTGACTTTTATTTCGTCACATAAGCTTGGGTCAGCACTCCAATTTATGAATCCATTTGTGCCCGGAAGTAAGCTGTAGGCTTTGTTCCACGAATCACAACGCGACAAAATTCAAAAGAAAGCAAATTGAATAATAAAAAATCAATAAGACGTGTCCGAGAACGCTCGGGTGCCCTCTTGCCCTCTTGTTTGTCCTTTTTATTTTTCCTTTTTATGAATAACACTCCACGCATATTTTGAAGTGGCGGGAAATTACATGTTTTTGTTCATGTACTGTGTGCAACAGCTCTATGAGTATTCATGGTTGTTGGTATATATACTAAGTGTAAGGAGATATGTATCAATTTCAAAGCTTTCCTCACACTAAGTGTTGTGACTGCCGTTCAGCGTCACGCGTGTTCGTTGGCAGGGCAGTCAAAGTGATACTTTTTCAGCAGAAAACTAAGTCCATTTGTATTTTGGTAGAATATTTTGCATTCCTAAGCAGATTAAGATCGTTCTGCTTGCGAACAGAACAAAACTCAGAACAGATTCTAAGCTTACGAGTGTCATGCACACCCCACCACAACTAATCCCCTAACTAGAAGTGCCCCGAAACCTCACGTCTGGCAACAAACTGATCTTCAAGTCAGCCAGTGGCGGCTCTCAACTAAAGTCCCCTGCTTTTACCGCACACGACAGCAAAGCCTGGCTAGCGGCGGAGGCAGTTAGCTTCTATTGCCTCGTTAGGCAGATAACCTCAAGTTCGTGCATTTCGTGCGGGACGCTGCAGGAAGCGAACATCGTGCGATCAGCAACGCAGCAGCGAGTCTCCGACAACGAAGATTACGGTACCCTACTATACAACGTCTTAAACGCAACGTGGAACACTGCGAAAGCTAAGACCCTGGCCGAGCCAATCAGAGTGTTAGTCTGTGGCATGTGACAACGTGCCGCCAGAGATCAATCATTGTGTAAAGAGCTATTACGTAGCTCTAATTAGCTCACGAAGTGGTCCTTGGCGTTCTCACTTTGCCAACTTGAGGAAGAAAAAAAAGCTGCTGAGGCAGGCTTTGTTCAATCGCGACGCGGACGACTTTCGAACGCTGTGCGCCAGGCCATTAGGCTTCGGAAGCGCGTTGCCGCTACGCTTTTTATTCGGGTCTTCGTTGTTGTCGCGGCTAACCTTCTTCTAGTCGACATATTAGCCCCTCCATTCCTCAGCGCTGAGGCTTGCAAGAATGCGGTTTCTTTGAACGCGCGACGCGCACTTCTTTTTATTTTTGTTTTCTGCTTCTCCGACGAGGCACTTCCACTTTTACTTTCGAGAGGGTAGGAAAGGTATTTCGCGGGGCAATGCTTAGGCTTACTTTATTCTTAGTAATTCACATTAAGATATTTAATATGGGCCGCTGGGGGGGGGGGGGGTATTGTTGTGGAATTTGCGATGAAGTGAATATGAAAGGCCGGAATTCGAACTGAGCAATCTTAGAGGAGACAGATGATCCGATTTAGAGAGCGGGGTATTTAATTTTAGGCCTGTTAGTGAAAAGACTACTCGAGGTTTCTCGTACCAAGGAGGCACCGCGGGCCTGAGTTACGGGCTGTTGCCTTTCTGCGGTGCCGCGGCTCTCCTCCTGAGCCAAAAAAGATTAATACATACATACATACATTTTATTGACCCAGTGGGACTATTAAAGACGGATACGTTTGCGGGCACATCAAAGCCAGCGAAGGGCTTTGGGGATGACACCCTAAAAAATGAGAAAAGTCCGCTTAAATGATTAGGTAAAGACATTACACTTCAAAATGAGAACTCAAAAATAATAAAACTCTCCCCACCCCCTTCACCGCCCCAACCCCTTCCCCGCCCCTCCCTCCTCCCTCTTTACTGATTGTAGCACAGAGTACTAATTACGAAAAAATAATACAGCATACGAAAGCAATATACAAATGAATGTAACAATGTAAAGAGAATTAACAGTTACAAACGCGAGTCCAAAATAAATTGTAACAGAAAGCACTGAAACCGAAAAATAAAATAGAAAAAGAAGAGGCAAAATTTAGAATCTGCGGTAGCTATAGCAACTATCACATCAGGATCGTCATACACACACACGGAGCAGGCACTAAATACTATCAAGGTTAAGACACTTGAGTCCATTTTTTTAGATGTCTTCAGTGATGTTATATCACAAATATAGTCCGGGAGGGCGTTGAAGACACGTGGCACATAAGATTCGCGCGAGCATTTACCATACCGGGTGCAACAACGTGGCACTACAAAACGAGGAGAGCTGCGTAATGTGCGGGACGAATGTAGCGGTGTCTTGTAATCACTGCTCCGAAAATTGCGAAGGAGGACGGTCTCAATAAAAAGTTATTAGAAATTCGGCAGCTGAAGGCTTTCAAAAATGTCGGCAGTGGCAGAAAGAGGCGTATTGTAGAGGAAGTTGTTCAGTGTGCCTCTTATTAAAGTGTTAACTTTTGCCTGCCAGCGGCCTGAACATATACCAAACACTGTGATGCAGTACCGAAGCACACTGTGGGCAAGCGCGTGGACTAACAGAAACCGAACATTGACGGGCATAAACACCCGTGTGTTATAGAGCATGCAAGATATAGTTCGTAGTTTACAGCATAAGTAGGACATGGGAGCGTTCCAGGACATGTCGAAATCAAAATGAACACCCAAATATTTCACGTTGTTAAGAGATTTGATCGGGTCACAGTTAAATGGATGGCAGCTTGAGGAGTGGAGAATAAACCTGAGAGTAGTGCGATATCTTTTAAGGGGATTGCGGAAGTAAACAAGCTTTGTTTTGGAGCTGTTGTGATGTCAAGAAGGTTATCCGAAAACCAGTCCATTAGATGGGTGGCATTCGTCTGGAGAATGTTGACTGCACAAGGGAAATTAACATGACGCGAAGTAAGGAGAGTATAATCGGCGTATTGATAGATCTTGCAGCCATTGATAGCGTGAGGCTTATAATTGACAAACATATTAAAGAGTAAAGGTGAAAGAACAGATCCTTGAGGTACCCCGCTTCTGAAGAAAGGAGAGAGCTTCTAAATTTCCCAATTAAGACAAATTGAGAACGATTTGTTGGAAAATTTTCTAGTAAAGAATAAAACGGACCCCGAAAACCTAAGCGTTGTAATTTTTTTAGAAGTAATTGATGACTGACAGTGTCGAAGGCCTTAGATACATCTATGAAGAGCGCACAAGCAAACATATTAATTATTATCAAAGGTTGAGTAGAGATAATCTGAAAAATCGTCAAGAGCCGGTTGGGTGCCTCTCCCAGCCACGAAACGATATTGGGTGGGTGATTATTATTAATATTATTATTATTACTATTACTATTATTATTATTATAATTATTATTATTGTTGTTTTATTATTCGCTATAGAAAGCAGGTAGATTAGCGACCGCCTAGTCCTGTAGTGAGGTGTGAAAGATACTTTTGTACTAAGCACTTAAATGTGCCTAGGTTTTTGCCAAACCACGACATACTACAAGGCGCCCAGAAGTCCAGGAAAATAACTTATGATTAAAAATTGGGCTTATTTAGCACAAAAAGCGCAAGCTCGGGAGCCGGTCAATGAATTCCTTACCCCTCTTTTTTGTTCTTCAGTTATAAAGTTTCCAATAAATACGGTAATTGAAAACCTGAGCTTAGGGGGATACTCTCAGACGCTGCTGCATGTTTTCTGCGTCACGGTGCATTTGGAGCACACACTATTTGTCTTCCTTTAAAAATTGCGACTTCCGTGTGACTCCTCATTCTCACAGACATATTCAGGTGCTTTTTTGTTTCCCGGATTCGTGATTTGTCTGTGGCCTGATCTACTAAAATCTTTTCAGGTCTTTGTTGCTGGTGTTACTGCTTATATGTAATGTATGTTTAGCTGTATTACGTAATTGTTTTTCCTAACTTTCTTTGACACTTCGAATGCGTCTTTTTACTATTTCTTATTTATGTTGGAATAATGTAATGTCTCGGGAACCATATTGCCATCCTTGTTTTTCCTTGATTCTTTTAGTCGCAGCTTTTTACGCGCAAAGTAGAAATGATAAATCAATATAAAGAAAAATTAAATAACACGGGAGGAGTCAACCACAACGATCTACATAAGGAATAGCGAGCTTTAAGTCCAACTCGTCCATGGCCAAAGTTAAAGGGGACGTGCAACAGTATTGTGTAGGAATTATTCTCACTTTACACGAGCTTACTGGCTGCTAGTGGGACCGAAGTATGCTCGTACGCAACACCACTGACCAAAAAGCTCATTTGTCGTCGCGTAACTTTCAGAAAAAAGCGGACGTTTTCTCTCAGTCTCTCCTTTGCAGAACTTGACGACGAAGCTGTGGGGATTGTGTTGCTGGCGTTGTCAACAATGCAATCTCCAGGATTTCGTCATCAAGCTTCGCGACCCCCTTGGTGACGATGCATCGCGTGAGCATTCGATTAGGGGTCGTGACAGTCAATAGAAAGTTTTAGTAGACATAACGCTGCGGACAGCGGGACCAGCGGGCCTGCGCTATATAGACCATTTGCTATATTACCCAAGCATCAAGGAGAATGCAGGGATTGATGTTCCACGCACCGCATGTGCCGGCGTCAGCAGTAGCAACTTTTCTAAAGCAAATACCTAAAAATGGCATCTTGCACGCGCGTTCATCAACGCTTTATTTTAGTTATTTACTTCGAATCTTTATACTGGAAGGCGTGCGTGTGTGGCGCGTGGAACACCAATTCCTGCATTCTCCTTGATGCTTGGGTAATACTGCAATAGGTCTATAGACCATTTGCTATATTACCCAAGCATCAAGGAGAATGCAGGATTGGTGTTCACGCGCCACACGCGCACGCCTTCCCGTATAAAAGATTCGAAGTAAATAACCAAAATAAAGCGTTGACGAACGCGCGTGCAAGATTTAATTTGTTTTAGGTTTTTGCTTTAGAAAATTTGCTACTGCTGAGGCCAGCACGCGCGGCGCGTGGAACACCAATCCCTGCATTCTCCTTGATGCTTGGGTAATATAGCAATAGGTCTATTAGTGCTTCAGAGTGACGGAACGATGTCCGGCTAGTTAAGCGTAGCTCCAGAATACGGTCTACTAAAGGCAGTTCCCACATCCGGAGGAGCGCTGATACTGCATTGCCTGCGTGTCGATACCCACTTATCGCCTGCCATGAAGAACAGTTTTGACGGTGCGATAGAAATGTAGTGAACCATAGCCTCCTCTATACTCACAAAGCTTGGCAGTTCGATGACGGAGCCATAGTATGGTGGCTAGAAGGGGAAGTGTGACGGGCGCCGTATGCGCGCCATGTCAGAGAGGGGCGCGAGTTGCGATGAAAATCTGCGCCACCGGGAGGGGCGCTGCAGTCTGCAGGAGAGTCAGCGTGGTCTCGGGTGAGGCTGCTACAAGTTCTGCGGTTTTTGGCTGTTCTGCTGTTCTAGCTGTGAGTAATCATGATACACATTAGGCTCATAATAAATAAGTGTATCAATATAAGCTCAAAGTAATCAAGAGTCGTCCTGATTTCATTTCGGTCTAATTCAAGTTCCCTGGGTTAAAAGTAACTCAAAAGAAATCAAAAGAGTAATAATAATGTGAACCGAGTTCATTATAGATCATTTGGAGGTATAATAACACGAAGTACTCAAACGAGTAACCAAAATGTCAACTAGGCCGAATTAAAGTCCGTTTGGTCAAAAGTAACTCAGAGTAATAAAACAAGTAATTGTAATGTCAATTGAGCGAATAATAAATAATTTATTAAATATTAGTGCCCAAAAATATAACAGTCATCGCAATAGCAATGAGGCCGAATTAAGGTCCCCTGGATCAAAAGTAACTCGAAGTAATCAAAAGACTAATAATAATGACTGATTGAGCTCACAACCGATAAATTGGCGCTATAATTACACAAAGTAAACAAGAGTCACCAAATGTCACTTAGGCCGAAATAAAGTCAATTGAATTGAGAGTAAATCGAAGTAATCAAGAGTAATCAAAATGTCAATAATCATCACATAAAAATTCAGTTTGTTGAATATTAGCTGAAAGTAATGAAGAGTCATTAATGGCGTTTAATTCGAATTTATGGCCAATAGGTCAAAAGTAACTCGAAGTAATCAATAGAGAGAATAATGGTGTCAACTGAGTTTATTATAGATCAGTTGGAGCAATAACACGAAGTAATCAAAAGAGGAATAATAGTGTGAACTGAGTTTATTATAGATCAGTTGGAGCAATAACACGAAGTGATCAAAAGAGTAATCAAATTGCAATTGTACTTATATCATCTCAATTGTATCAATGATAAGTCGAGTAATAAAAAAGATTGAACAAAACCTCCATTCAGCTAAAATAAATTCGAGTGCGCCATAATTACTCCAGGTTACAAAAAGAGTAATAAACATATGAATCACGCCTCATCAAAAGTGAGAGTAGTAACTCCAAGTTGTCACAATAGTGATCAAATGATCAGCTGTCCCCCAAAAAATGTAAGTGTATAAACAATTATTCTGAGTTACCAAATGTGTTAGCAAAACACGACCACTGGATGCGATTAGTGCATATAATGTATATTGTGGATTAAATCGACTGACCCCGGGATTAAAGTGGGTAGCGCAAGAATTGAATTCTCTGGCGATTGGACTAAATTGGGTGGTACTGGGATTAAATTGGACGTCGTTTGGATTAAGATGAGTGGGAAAACCTGTAGTTTAGTGTGCGGCATCTCCGGAATAAGCGGCAATCAAACATTTTTCTGCATGCGCACTTTCCCTGGACATTTTTGCTGACTTGTTGAAATAAAATACTGGCCGCGCTTACTAACGCCTGTCCATGCACTCTTCCGAGAAAGAAAAAGACTGTCAAAACACTAGGCCGCTTCAGAAGCAAGTAGTTTCTTCCTTTGGCTTGTATTCTTCACGCAATATCTGTAAGAGTAAATAAAAGTGAGTTCCACATTCTATGCCTTGTTCGTCACATTTTTCTTCTGTTGCACACTGAGGCGTATGAAGTGTCCACGATTCATAAAGTTATCAAGTAAAAAAAAAGTCCAATTTCCCCAGCACAGAACATATATTCGACAGGGTGGACGTTCACCTGCTCCAGCGCATTTGTTCTAAATGCAAATCAAAAAATACTTTTTTTTCTTTCCTTTCTATTGCGTAACAAGGCGTACGTAGATTCAGCTCTAAAAAAAAACATGTCAAGTTGTCTTTTATTGGCGTATGAACTATTTTGCAGTATTCGCAACAAGGGGGAAAATATCGCGCAGCGCTCCATTCCTATGCTCCGCACGCCAGCGCTAACTCGCCTGCTGCGCGCAGCGTCCTCTATTATTTTCATCGCAACTCTGTGCAGCCCTCCGCTTCCGGCCGCCACACTTCCCCTTCCAGCCACCATAGCCATAGAGTGCCCGGTCGCAGATTTGAAGTGCGAGGATCTGGTAGCACAGAGCATTTCTCGGGGAGTATGGTATTCAGCGCACAGCTTTTGCAGCGGTGAGGACCCGAAACATGGTTTTAAAACCCGACGAGAAAAGAAGCGGTAGCCCGAGGAACGCGAGAAGCGCGAGCGGACATTCCAGTCGCTCGGGAAGAGTGTGTTTCGGCGTCTCGCCGCAGCGGAGCGCCCGTTACATCACTCTTGTCTGCCGCTCTACCTTTTCACTTTCGGCCGCCGCGTCTCGTGGCGATCTGCCAGGCTTTGGCAGTACAGAGGAGGCTATGGGTGAACGCTCCCCCAGCACGCGCATTAGCGCAAACTCAGCGCTGTGCTTGTAGTGCCGCAATGTATGTGTGAACAGGTATTTAAAGCCTTTAACGCTGAAGTGTTGTAAGTTTGGCGAGTTGGTATGATGACGTGGTGAACAGAACAGAGCACAAAAAGACAAGGACAGAGAAAAGGAACATGCGCAACACACAAGCGCTTGTGTGTTCCGCATGTTCCTTTTCTCTGTCCTTGTCTTTTTGTGCGCCGTTCCGTTCACCCTAACGCTGCATTCACACTGGTGACTCAACCGCATCCGCAAAGCGGTTGCGAACGCGATTGCCTAAAGATGCAATGCAACCTAACGCGCGCTTGATGATGAGAACCAGAGGATACGCTTCGCCGTTGGGATTCGAACGCCTGTGTGAATGCAGCCTAATGCCTCGACGTGCATTCGGGAAGTGGCTCGTGCCCAATCGCTGCGATGACGGGAGTAGCCGAGCCTTAATAATGTGTGGAACTCGGTGAGTGCTACGATAAACATTGGTGAGATAAAACTGGCTACAGATCACGTGGCCGTGTATTCTAGCTGCGAATTGAGGGAGTGAGCGTTGCTTGTTTTTATGGATTTGTTTTCTTTTCTGCAACCGCCGTTGCGCGGAAAGAAAAAAATGAAAAGAAAAATCTAACCCGTGTTTGATAGGGTATTCATGTCAAGAAATAATTCTAAGCAGCATTTACTTAAAGTACAAAATTTTTGCTTCGGCCCTTTAGAGTTGAGTAATGAAAGCATTAAACATACGTCAATTCAAATGAAATGCCCCGAAAGCAAGACACGAGGTCGTATCTTGAACGCGCCACTAATTCTGGTCCGCATACGGCGTGTCATTTCAAGCAACAAACTTATTCAAATACGTTATGAAAAAAACTTTCGTACGTGCTACCTTACCGAAGAGTCGTTGGCAAACCAGTCACGGTGATCTGCGGAGAGGAGGTCGGCGATCGCCGAGGCTTGAAAAAAAGACATACAAGCTTGATCGTCTTGACAAAGAGGTAGGCACAGAATGCGTGAAGATTTGCTACCCCAAAAAGTAATTCACCGTTAGTTGATTACACAGAGGGAGAAACATGGCGACATTGTTACTCACTGTAGATGAGAAATTTAGCCAGTGCAGCACAACTGCTAGCCTGGGATCTTTAACGTACACCACGCAGTAGTGATACACAACGGCACGCCGGTACGATGCTCATCCAGGTCGAAACCGGCAGGGGTGGGGATTGAACCAAGGATCCCTGGGTTCTGCAGCGCGAGCTTTCGCTCCAAGTGCTCCAATGCTGGTGTGCGCTAGCCAATTCGGCCACCAAACCCCATTTGCCCCCACGTCATGTATGTGGCCGTTCACTCTCTGGGACCAAGGTGGAAAAAGAAAGGTTACAGTAACTAAATGGCACGCCAGAGTATTGCCTTCCTTTTCCTTTCGCCGTCAACTCCTCATTGGTGGGTTTGGGGTTCGAGGTATGTTTCGCTTTTCGCTCGGGAAATGTAGATCTTACATTGAGGTCGGATTAGCAGAACGTTTCTTGAGCCTTCGGATATTGTGTGGCACTCAGACACGTGTATTTACGTTCTTTTTTATAACTCAAGCGCTGTTTCAATGTGGACGTGTTCACGCAGACAACACGACGGCCGACAACGCTGCGCATGCGCGCGCGGTTCCTCCGAGGGACTCGGGAGCCGGGAGGCGCACGACAGCATATGCGGGGCCGTGTTGAGCACGTTCCTCGAAAACAAAAACGAAAGCTCGTTCTTTGTTCCCTCTGAATTTTGGAAGTTACAAGTTCCATCTGAGTGAAAGGAACTCGTTCCCGTTACCGTTTAAAAATGAAATGTATAATTGCGTATACGTTACTTTTGCATTTTTCTAATTACAATATTTAGTTGGATAAAACAAAAATGTTTTATCTATCCAATCAAATGGCAACTTACGAATTTGAATCCCGTGATGGAAGGATACCTGGAGAAGGAAACAAAAGGAAGCAAGGTTCCAATTGTTGATATATATAACCTCTTAAAATCTCAGCGTTTACCATATTTATGTTTGCGGGGGCGAATCACAGTTACAACTGGAGACAAGAGGAGGTCCGATGATGCCCTACCAAGAATGCGCGTCCCCGCCACGTCTACCGGGAACGAGCTTCTGTCCTAGACCTTGCACCAATGACTAAACGACACGCTCATCTGTTTAGCACAAACAGATGCGCCCGATTCCTACATGTCTTACTACCAATTTTTAACAGTTGAGGGAAAGTAAAGAAGAGGGTAGAGATTTTGGAAGGTCAGTATTGAAAACTACCAGTTCTTCTTTGTGAACGTCAAATTCGTTGCTCAGTTTGAAGGTAGGGAAGAAGGGCAGAGGGTCAAAAGCTTAATTCTGCTTTTGTTTTAAGTGACAAATGTTTATGATACGAGGGTGAATTTGATATGTGATAACCTGTTATTTTGTTGTTACCATATGTCTCTGTGCAAGTTCACTAATTGCTGTAATCGGCCTTAGATTTCTGTGTGTATGAGAATTCATAAAAGTAAAGAATGATGCTGAGTTTGAGACGTCACCTGTTTCTGTGCCTGTTCCTTCTATTAAACGTTTTCTTTCTTTCTTCTTTTTATCGCAGTCTAGGGTACTAAAAACAATATCAATATCCAGAAGCTCGCCTGCACCCGACTGTTACAAAGCGAGGACCCCACAATATAAACCCTAGGACGAGTAACAAAAAAGTGATCGAGATTCTGCTCTTCCTAAAGATATTGTTTTTATACTTCTAAGAATTTCCACCTTAGAAATAAAGTTAAAATTACCCCACTGGACGGGAAAAAAGGCATGCCGTTCCTCTTTCCATTCCGGTAAAAATGTAACGAGTTCCAATTCCAGTTTCACTTACAGAGAATGGAACGGCGTTTTTCTTCCGTTCCTCCTACAAGGAACGCGTTCCAGGAACGCCATTTCTTGGAACACTGTTCCGTACGACACTGACTCGCAATGAACCGCGCTTCGTCTCGTCGCGTCCGTCGTATCTCCTGCAAGGGCGACGTTCGCTTTTCCCGCAATACCTAAAGTGGCAAATTTGAGACCGCTGCGATACTCTGCTGCGCAAGCGGAGTAGAGTAACGGCTGAACGGCTTCACCTCGCCACGGAGCAACTGCGCATTTCTGAGAATCGCTATGAGATGGCGCAGCATGTAATGAACTGATGAATAAGGATCGAGGAACCGCCCTCATTCACCTTCGCGAAGGCCTCTAAACCGACGGTGCTCTTACCGGGAGATGCGCGAAGTCCGAGCAAACTTTTACCGCTTTTGGGTGGCCTTGTTCAGATGCCTCTCCAACCGTGTCACAAACTTAAGCGCATTATTCTTCGGTCTCTTCATTCGCCAAACTTCTCTCGCTGATCGCACTCGTTATTTCTCCGTGTAATCTGCAGATGAGACGAGACGCACGAGCATATTCGTGAATTGGTGCCGCGACCTCGAATGCGGCCATAAACAGCTTGCAAAAGCTCTGTCGTCCGTACGAGCTGCAAATATAATTGATTCAAATATATTTACTTGGCGCAACAAAAGAGTACTGAAGATAGCACAGCGCAATTAAGTTAGAGCCGAAAGCAGCCGCATCGTTTCAGAGTTTCTGCAGTCGAGAGCAGAAAGTGGTTTCCCTTTGGGATATAGACAAAACAGAAAACATCTTCATTCAAAATAACCTGGTCGAAAATGGAGCCCACCTAGGGCGGAAAACTTTTTCCGGCCGGGGAGATTTATGATCCGACGGTTCGCAACTCTCGCACAAATTTCATCCACTTTAGAGCCCGCTCATGCGCGCTCGCACTCCGTCGAGTGCGCGTGCAGTTATGCGTAATCGTGGCCGAAGTCGATATACAAATATGCACTTTGAGTGCACAGGTAGCCGCATAGGGGAGTTGGTCTCTGAGCAGATAACGCGAGATGTGATGTGCCGTCCTTTTGTAAACATACCGCTGGAGATGTATTGAAGTCTATGGCCCCACGGTGGCCATTTTTGTTTTGCTTCAACGCGCTTTTATTCGTGCCTATATTTAATTTAATTCAAGGTACTCGCATGGTGTTTTTTGGTCTCGCGTCATCTCGCTGTCACGGAGACAGCCGTGAAACGAGAGAAAAATAGATTTACGCGATGGAACTTGTTCGCCGTTTCTAGGTTTTTTAGTAATTCCGTCATTCCTATAAGTTTCTTGTTCATAAAACGTGACGCGCGGCGGTACGGGTCTTTGCAGTTTGATTGCTTATCAATTTCAATTTACGTCACTGTATAAGGTCGAGTGCCACTTCAGCTTTTTCTTTTAATGGGATTCTTCAGGCATAGCCCCGCTGGTCATCCAAAAGACGTCGATGCAGACATGGAGAAATTTGCGGACTCAGGTCTTTTCGAAGCCCATTTCATTCATACGTTTTGTTAAATACTACCCGGCTTCTTCGCCACATTACAGAGAAATCACACAGACCAACTGTTTCTGATGATGGCTTAATGGCGACCGACTTCGTAATCGAACGAAAGCCGAAACATGGTGCGCGCTCCTTTTTGTCGTCTTCCTTGCTCTTTTTGTTGAAGATTCAGCAAGCTGCCCCAACAGGATGTGCCGTATAGGTAAAGCGGCTATACTCGGAGATAACTTCTTAGGGGTGAAGCTCCTTAAGGTCTAGCCTTGTCCGTCCGTCCGTCCGTCCGTCCGGCGTCCGGCTTCCGTGCTCACATAAAAAGAAAAAATGTTTGCGCATTCGACAGGATTCTAACCTGTGTGGGGAGACCCCAATGGATTTCTAGTCCATAGTCTTAACCACTCGGCCACGACTGAGGGACGAGTAGTGGGCTCTGAGATGTGGTAGTAACTCAAGAGCTGGGGTTTCTATCATAGATGAAACGTTGCACGTAGCCGCTCAACGTCTATACAGGAGAGGGCGCTGCGGTCAAATATGTATATAATCGCGTTAAACTTTGCATGCATTGGGTCAACGTTTATAGACGAGAGAGGGCTGCGGTCAACTGCTGAAATGCGTATATAACCACATTCCATACCACACATTCTCTTGCCGACATGGACCGTTCACTTAAGCGGTGGAGATGCGTTCCCACGGCTTCTAGCGGATCCAAGCTGATCCGCTAGAAGAACCACTGGCTCTGCATTTAACCGACCATAAAGCAGTAATAATGAAGTCAAAACGCATCCCGTAACTCAGCACTACCTATGAGCAAAAAAAAAATCAGCACCATCAGCACTACCTATGAACAATAAAATCAGTATCATCAGCACCACCAGAGCTTCGCCCCAATACAACATCATTCACCACGTGGAGATGCGGTCATTTTTTTCTGTCGCTTCCGAATAAGTGAACACCACACGAGCACAGCTGTGATTGGCGCTCAATGTGCGCGAGCGAACGGATACCCATAGCGTTGACTTCATTGTATAGAAAACTTGTCCCCAAGTATATTAAAGACATGGTAATGCTGGGAAGTGTTGTTCATCAGGTTATCTTTAAGTATGGCTCTCATTGTTCGTGTATCCCTAGCTCATGATATGCCTAGCGTAGAGAGCGACCTGTTAAAACGAGCTGCGCAACATGATCGTCGATATTCCACCGGGGGGATTATCATAATTTGACGTCGGTCGTTCATAGAGAATCGTGTTCCTGATCCTGTGTTCTTTTTCGGTTTAATTTTTTTTTGGTTTCTTACCATCTGGCTGGTATGCTCATAAAACTACAATTCTGTTTATTGAAATGAAGCCCACGTGTGTTCAGCGGGAGTTTTGTGTGAATTTTCGGAGCTGTGTCTTTGCTTGTTCTGTCTTGCCGTTCGATGAACGTTGCTTCATTCTTCGTTTCACATTCGCTTTCTTTTTAGGCGTATGTTTTTTTTCCGTCGACTTTGTCTCTTTCTCGATAGACTTGTGGATATTGCTTTCTGTCGCCACGGTCTACGAGTTGAATTAGTTCTTCTTACGCCTTGCGGTTGACCTGCTCTTTTGCCCTCGTGGGCTCTGTTTTGTTTCTTCTAATTTGGTCGTACTCCGGCGGCTTTTCTGTGTTGAATAGAAAGTTGAGTGTCGGTAGACCCTTACTTCTCGCACAAAGAAGGATACGTGCATACAGACAACATATCAGACTGCGTCTAGGCCTGAACCTTGCTTAGAACAGGGGTTTCCTCCAAATGGATTTGTTTCCACTTTACGTCAAAAACTATATTTTATTATGTCTTGACGTTTTCAACAGTCTGGAAGTCATGCCTGCTTTATCCAGTCATGGTGTACTCCAGCTCAGACACTATGTTGATTTCGTATATTTGGATTACGTTTGTTGAGAGCAAAATTGCTACTGAATGATCAGTCCTCTTCTTAACTTTCCTGTCCTTGATTAGTTTTCGTACAACTATTTTCTATCTGAGGTTTCGACGTTTGTGTTCTGCAGGTGTAATTTATAATCTTTATTTTTGACAAATTCATAATATAATCTTCTCGTACTGCAACACATCTACAAACTCCTGCTCGAAATTCTCATCACTCACATGCGGTTCGATGGCAAAGTCGAGATCAAAGAGTACACCCTGTAGGAAACGTTGGCGTTCTAACATGTCTTCGAGGTATATTACTTTTAATGTTGTCTATGTTTGTTGAAATATGTGTCTCACCTTTGTCTCGTACTGTGTCTCGTTCTTGAAGAGGTCGCTGCATGTCGGTCCAGTGATTCTTCGTTATGAACAACTAGTCCTTTTGTCGTTCTTGATGAAGACCGGTCTTTTTCACGTCAATGTTCCCTGGTTTCAGCACCATTTTTGTATTTTAAATGTTACTCGGGTCCATCGCCACGTTACAAAGAAATCCCACCGACCGACTGTTTATGGTGATATGGCTTAATGGCGACCGACTTCGTGATCGAATGAACGACGAAACGTAGTTCGGACTTGCTTCTCCTCGTATTCTTTGTTCTCTCTGTTAAAGATTCAACACATATGTAAGCTTTGAACATGTCTGAAGGCAGTTTTTTTATGACCAGACCCTGTGGGTTGTCCACTGAGGTTAGTGCAAAGGTCAAGTCGGTGTTGTATGGCAAAATTGTCGGCATATTCAAGGCAATATTGGGTGAGAGCTTGTGTTCTGACTAGGAGAGTGGTGTAGTGCTTGCGGCGGTGCCAGCGTTTCGCCATGGCGCGTCGCTTGTCCCACGGGGAGGGGAGGTGGCTGTCGACGTGGGGTGGTCTTCCGTGCGCGCCATCTCCTTCGTGTGTTGGCGGATCGTGGAGAGTATCACGGCGCTCCAAGCTTCGGGTGACATGTGGCTAGAGTCAACGGTGTCTAGATTCGTTCGGGTTTTGGGCCAGCAGGTGAGCTTAGTCCGGGGGTGGATGGCAGTGGTGCAACGCAGGCGGAAACTGACATGGAGGCGCAGTTCGAGAATGTGGTTATTGAAGTTAGGACGCACTTGTTTGTCCGGGTTTTTGTTGTGTACCAAGCTGCCGCCGAGATCAACTGTGCTGCGCAAGCCACGCTCTACAGATGGTGAATGCGGGATACGGGGGCGGCGTGCCATTCGGAAAACGACTGGGCGCCATAAAAGTCATGACAGTTCCGTTGTATTAAATACGCATATATTTAACGATTGGCGGTGAGGAAACGGAGCGAACTCCGTAAGGGTAGATCCAAGAAATCAGGGTGACGCACGGCTCCATGGAAGAATTCTTCGGCAAGGGCTCTTCTTTATGGGCGATTTCAGTTTTACTTCCAAGACAACGGTATATTGAAGACGGCGTCAAGAAGCGTGCTGTCCTGCTGACGCTACTTGAACCGAACATATGCGAAACTGTCAAGGCATTGGCGGCACCCAGGACGGCGAACGATCACTCCTTCGAAGATATCGTTAGTTTGCTGCGCGCTCACTAGGATCCTCGGCCGTCGAAGCTGTTCAGCCGCTGCAGGTTCCAGCGCCGGGACCAACTGCCGTACGAAACTGTCACAGCCTACGTAGCAGCATTGAAACCACTGGCGGCAGACTGCAACTTCGGCAGACGGCCGACACAGCCGCTGACCACTCCACCATATGGCTCGTCAGGGACGAGTGCAAGCAGATCTCCGGCTACTCGGTTGGACATCAACTCTGCGATGTTTCCTATACAAAAACGCTGCGTGACCGCTTTTTGTGCTGTCTGCAGGATGACAGCCTAGAGCAAAGGTTATTTGACGAACAAGATGTAATGTTGACGAGGGCATTTGTGATGGCCGAGCGCGCGAAAAACGTGAAAGATTGCCAAAAGAAAAGTAAAGCTGGATTCATCAAAGTCAGTGAAACCGCCCGCTTACAGTCCTCCATTCCTTCCAAAAAGGGGACCAAAACTGACAAACCAAATTACCGCTGCTTAGATTCGCACGATCCTGAGACGTGCGACTTCCGAAGCTCAACGTGCAGGTATTGGAAGAGCCCACATAAAAGAGGCCTGCCTAAAGAAGAAGGGACAGTGCAGATTTGCCCTCCCGCTTCTTCTTTAGGCAGGGAAGTACTTTGCACGACCTAAATGCAATGGCTGAAGTTAAGAGACCGCCGCAGAAGCATATGGTTTCATTAAAAGTACAAGGCGTACCGCTGCCATTCGAAGTGGATTCGGAGCACCATATTCCACATCACTAGCGAAGGTACATATCGGGAATCATGGCCTCGCGGACCACCACCACTTACTTTACCAACTTCACGCTACGAACCTGGTCAGGAAAGGGTCTTCAACACTTAAGAACAGTTCACGTCTGGGTGTGCTTCAAACGGCGCAGCAAGAAACGTTCCCTACGGATAATGAGGGGTCAACGCTGCAACCTCCTTGGTCGCAGGGTTGGGCAGAAATACTCAAAAATGTATTTGGAAATACAAATACTGGGATACATTAAAATAGTAGCTAAAATACTGATACTGAAATATATCTGTAAAAGTGTATCGCGATACGTATCGGAAATACATTTTAAATAGAGGCAAAAAGTATTTGGAAATACAGATACAGGAATACATTTTAGGGAGGGCAGAAATACAAATACAGAAATACTGATACTGCAATACATTTTTCGAATTTGTTTGAGACGCCAAATGAGATGAAGCTTGAAGTTGGAAGTGGAAGTTTTTGACCCCTAAATTACTTTCTCGTATTTGCCTTGAAGGTAGTGGTTTCAGACGATGAGGAGTCTTCAATGGGCTCAAAAAAACGTTCCATCAAGGACTGACCACGGTCCCTTCCCTGACATCCTGTCTGTCTGTCGAGGGATGCGAAAAGACTTCGACCTCTAAATAAATTCTATGCCATCCTAAATCCCATCAAAACGTCACCACGTCCCTGTCCAATAAGGACGCCCCTGTCAACATTGATCACATGACGTCCCAGTGGAATGAACTGGTATTCTTGATCTGTAGGTGTGGCCTTGAACATGAAACTTTACCACGCTGCTGTATGAAAGGACGATACGTACTTTCGTTGTAGCCTGTAGGTTACCTCGTTGAAGATCGTACCGGCAGTGTCATTTGGAATTTTCGAGAATAGTGGACCACCTGAAGCATTCTGGAACACATGTCTTATCTTCTGTTACGGTTGGAAAAACGATATGGTGGCATCCCTGTTGTGAAGGTCCTTCCTGTTGACCCTCCGCCACCGACGCATGGATTGCAGTCCTCAAGTTTCGCCTAGCATCATCCAAACAGAGGCCGCGTGGATTGCGACCTGATATTGCCGGCACAGGTGCGAGCTCTCCGAGAAACAGCGCGCTCGAGACGAGTCGCAGGTGTACGAAGTCTGGGTCGGCACAGCGAGGCCACGTCTGGCCTCCTTCCTGGGTTTCGGATCACCAGAGCAGCGGGTAACGTTCACGTCGGCTGATGACGTACCCTTGAGCCGAGCTATATAACGGGCGCAGCCACAGACGCATTCGAATATGTGTTGAACTTCACTGCGTGAGTCACCCTACTATTTCAAGTCAACCACCGCCAGGCTCGTGCTGCAAGGGACTGTGACTCAGCTTTGCCGGTTGGGTGTACTGTGTACGCTAAGGCAAGGGAGACGGTTAGCCGCGGGCATTGGATGCCAGCAAACAATGACTCAAGAAATCCCTACCTAAGAACCTGCGGCAGAAGATGCTCTGACTTCCACTCCTGGCACGCCACCTGGTTCGAGTCCCCGACTACGCAACACTTCTCATAATAAAAAAAGGACGCATAGAAAAATAGTTTGGAGATTCGGAAGGAAACTTGGTCTGCATAGTAACAATGCCCCAGCATCTCCTTGACCCAGGTGCCCTCAGAAGTAAAAAAAAAAGAAAAAAAACGCGTTCGGACTGTTTTTTTTTTTTGCGGAGGGGGGGGGGGGGGGAAGTATTTCTCAAGAAATGTAACGAAATACATTTCACCCTGATTGTATCGCGATACAAAGAAACATTCAAAATGTATTTCGATACAGGAATACAGATACTGGTGAAAAAAATGTATCGCGATACAGAAATACAGATACAAAATGTATTTCTGAAATACTATCGCGATACATTTGTATCGCGATACTGCCCAACCCTGCTTGGTCGGGACTGGTTCAATCCTCTCAACATCAGCCTCAGGGGCGTTCATGATGTCCTCCAAGACCGGACCTTAGCCACCATACTCAAAACACACGCATCAGTGTTTAATGTAGGCATAAACAGCTTCAAGAAAAAAGCTGTCGGATTGAAAACGAAACTCCAGCGCTTTGAAGAACAAGGGAATGTTGAGCACACGCAAAATTTGGAATGGGCAGCTAGAGTTGTCGTCATGCGAAAAAAAGACAGTAGCACCCACCTCTGCTGTGATTATCGCAGCACTGTGAACGCCGTAGGACAAACGTCGTCCTACCCCTTGCCAACAGTCGCGGAAGCCTGGTATAAACTTCGAGGGGGAAGTGTTTTCTCTACGATAGACCAAGCGCAAGCCCATCAGCAGCTTAAAGTCACCAACAATACAGCCATGACCTTGCCTATTAACACATTTGAATTACTTTATCGCTTCAAACGACTGCCCTTCGTCGTCTCTGGTGCTCCAGCGATATATCAAAGATGCATGTACACAACCCTGGCAGGAATATCAGGCGTTAGCGCGTACCTATAGGTGATATCATCGTCGCTGTGTCCACATCAGAAGGACACAATCATCGCTTGGAGGCCGTCCTCGCGAAGCTTGAAAACATTGGTCTTCGCGCCAACCAAAATAAATGCACCTTCGGAGTGCCCGAGGTTGCCTTCCTCAGTTTCTTGATTTATGCAGCCAGAATTGATCCAACCGATGACTAGCTGAAGGCGATCTGAGATCTGCCGGAACCAACATCAAAATGGACGCTGCTGTCGTTTCTAAGGGTGACCGCGTTGTATTGGCAGGTTCTTAGAAAATCGAGCGACGGAGCGAAGGATCTCTAACGTTGATAGAAAAAAAACACTCCATGAAGCTGGCGCGCATTGCACAATACAGCATTCGCGAGGCTTAATAAATTCATACTGCAATAAACCACCTTGGTTCACTGTGATGAGTCTACATTTCTTCCGCTCTCCTATACTTCGTCGCCGTAGGGTGTCGGTGCAGTCCTGGTCCAAGTTGATAGTACCGGACGAGAAGCACCAATCGCATGTGCTTCAAGAAATTTCGGTGATGCAGTTTGGAACTATTCTCAACTCGATGTAGAAGAACTTGCAATTATCTACAGAGCAGTTAATTTCTACCAGTGCATCGCGGGCCGATACGTAGTCATTGTTACGGACCATCAACTACACTCTAAAAAAAAACGTGCCAACTAGCACCTTTTAGGGTTCTTTCGCTTGTCCGATGGGCGGCACCCTTAAAGGTGCAGAAAAGAACCCACAAAAGGGTTCTTTCTAATGAACCCTATTTCGGGGTTCTTTTCGGATCGTTTATTGGTTCTTCTTAAAGAACCCTATTTTGGGTTCTTTTCAGAACGCTTCTGGGTTCTATTTAACGAACCCTATTTCAGGGTTCTTCTAGGATCCTTTTTTGGTTCTTCCTAATCAACCTTATTTCGGGTTCTTTCTAGAACCCTTTTTGGTGCTCTTGATGAACCCTATTTCGGGTTCTTTCCAGAACCTTTCTGGTGCTCTTAATGAACCCTATTTCGGGTTCTTTCCAGAACCCTTTTTGGTGCTCTTAATGAACCCTATTTCAGGGTTCTTTTCGTATCCTTTATTGGTTCTTGTTAATGAACCCTGTTCGGGTTCTTTCCAGAACCCTTCTTCGTGCTCTTAATGAACCTTATTTCGAGGTTCTTTACGGATCCTTCTTCGGTTCTTCTTTATGAACCCTATTTCAGGTTTTATTCGGAACCCTTCTTGGTTCTTTCAATGAATCCCGAGTTCTTTAGATTATCTTAACGTTATTTTTAGTAAACCATATTTTGTATTTGTAACCCTCTTTTATGACAAATCGTTTTTTTTCCACATTCCTAGTTAGTTTTTAGTAAACCGTATTTTGTATTTCTTGCTCCATAAGGTGATCGAAAATAGGCGCCGAAAAACAAGGACAAGAGACGTAAACACTGGCGCTCGCTGTAATGTGTAAAAATAAGGTGAATTTTTTTCTACCAACCAAAGTATCTTTAAATTGTTCATTAATCGCTAGCACTGGGTTTTTTCGTCAGGTTGACAAACATCAGTCGGGCCAGTGTCAAGACACTTCATTCCCGTACATAATTAACGAGGTGAAAGGCAGAAAAGTAAACATCATGTCCATTCATATACTTTATTAGGGTCGCAAAAATTGATTCTTCTGTTCGCAGTAAAAGAACTAACAAAATTTGAAACAGTTTTAAGACGAGACGGGTATCAGGTCAACAAGACAGCTTCTCTTTAACAGTCAAACAGTTAAAAAGTTTGCAAAGCTCTTCACTGGAACAGGGATGTTCCCTCCAAGAGAACAAAAAAAATGAGCAATAAACTTCATAGTGTGCCCTATACCGGCCGGGTATTTGACGCAAAAATATAGTACACTGCCAGCAATGTGCACACGGCTTCCACTGTCGTTCTGATGCCGGTCACTGTCAGGACACCATCCAAAAAGATGTCAAACTTATTTTCCTGGGGATGGATAGTGGCATCAGTCTCCGGACTTCCTACAACAAGAAAGCAAAAATATAAACACATGTATATTCCGCTGTATAATTATGCAGCGAGTTACTCATTCGCGACGCTTTCAGATCAATTATAATTGTATAGGTTTCACTAAGCATTTTATTTCTCGTTCAGCCTTACGCTCTAAAACATACCCGCAGATCTGATTTCCTTTAAAACACTTAGTAGATCAATCCCTGCTATCTACAGAGCGCGACTAGCGGATGACGAAGCGTGAAAAGAGGGCTTTGCTCGGAAACGCTTTCTACGCAGGGACAATGAGCCAGCGAAACGTCAAGCTGCCTGCGCAGATCGCGCTTTCGAACCAAAGTCGTTATTTAGGCATCGTCTTTCGATAGTTGCGCTCCCTAAACCACCGCGGTTGACCCAGCGCAACCATTACGGAAAAGTAAGCATGAGAAAATGTTTTGCTGCAGTTAAAAGGCTGCTCCTTTTGATTCCACTTAAATTGATGCAATCCATAGGTTTTCTGCACTAATTCCTTTAGGAATATGTTTTTACAAATAAAAATGTCGTGCACTTATTAATAAAGCTATGTATGAACAGCTTCAGGTACCTCTAACATGAAAAGAAGCTGCCTCTTCTCTTTGAATACGAGAGGCAGGTTTAGGAGAGCCACGTCCGCGGGATCCTCTGAAGAAAAAAAAAATATATGCAGCCATTATAATCTCTTTTTGACTTTTTTAGGTATGAAATAGTTGGTTCGCTCTTGTTGACAAATACTGTTGTTTTATATATATACTGGGTGTTCATTTTTAATTCGAACAGATTTATTACAAAAAATCCGTAAAAGATGCATTAATATGGTTTGTTCAGGTGAGTTATACGGCCAGGGGTACATTATGTGGGTGGCTAATCGTTGCGATAAGTCGGTTAATTAATAAAAATTCGTTAATTAACCTTTTAATTAGTGGAAATATACATATGCTTCCAATTAGAAACTTAGAGAGCGTCATCGAAAACCACTAAATCAACTCTTTTAGAACGACTTGAAGCTCGTGAGAAACTTCTGGGCGCGCTAAAGTTACCACTCGTGAAGCAGGCGCAAAGCTACAGTTGCGGAACGCGATAATGATCTAATCATCCGCGTTCCGCCACTGCTACTTTTGCGCCTGCTTCACTAGTGGTAACTTGGCGCTCCCCCGAGTTTCCCACGAGCTTCAAGTCGTTCTAAAAAGAGTTGATTTAGTGGTTTTCGATGACGCTCTCTAAGTTTCTAATTGGAACCATATGTTTATTTCCACTAATTAAAAGGTTAATTAACGAATTTTAATTAATTAACTGACTTATCGCAATGACTAGCCACCCACATAATGTCCCCCTGGCCGTATAACTCACCTGAACAAACCATATTAGTGCATCTTTTACGCATTTTTTGTAATAAATCTGTTCGAATTAAAATTGAACACCCGGTATATAATGTATACTCTATGTGCTTTCGCCGAACCGATCTTTAATCATTAGCCTCACGATGTGATCGCAGCAACAAAAAGAAAACAATAGGACTATTTTGGCAGGACTGTTTAACATTAAGCTAAGTAGGTTAAGCTAGAAGAGACAGCGCGTGGATCCGTCACAATCTAAGAGGTATATTTACGGAGGTGAGCACAGGTGTGCTAACGGCGTGCATTCGTGTAAATATTGCATGATGCCCGTTAAAGGACCCTCGGGTTAATACCCCCTGTTTATCGGACTTGGGCCCCCTCATTCGCGCTGCCTAAATATTCCTGCAACAATTTTTTTTCTTTTTTTTTTGTGTGGAACGGCGTTGCACTTGATCGCACATTAAATAGAAAACTCCCCGAGCTGTGTGTCGTGTATTCGTTATCGCCATGACGAGCGATATCGCGGAGCGCCCGAACTATCACGTGACTTAATATGATCCTGATAAAAAAAAAAAAAACGAGCGCGCTCTGCTCTTCTCTTTTTGCTCCGGACGCTTTGTAGTCGATGATCAAGACGACCATGTAGCAATAAACGGCTCGTTACTATCAGCCTCGTGTGTCAGCCCCCTTCGCTACAACACTGCGTAAAAGCGAAAATGGCACGCAGCATCAAGTGTTCCCTTTCCAACCAAGAAGTAGTAAAGGAAGAAAATTGGAAGTAAAGGAGTTACAATATATGTATTCACGTAAAACAATGCCCAACGGGCCACCGCATTTCCTCTGCTCTTAAAAATGCCCGTGCGTCCACTTTCCCTGAGAATACTCGGCCAATGGAGAAGCTAAAGATATGTTTCGACTTAAAAATGAAGTCTGTAACGTTACACTGAGCATGAAGTCAGCACGTGAAACGTCATGCTCAGTGACATCTCACGCTTCATTCATATGTCTAAACATGCTTTGGCCTTTTTATTCGCCGAGCTCTCTTCGTGGATTGGTGTGATTGGCTTCTCGAGTGTTGTGTGGGAAATTAGATGCACAGGAATTTTAAGCATGTTTCAAGAAACGTTGGTTCTACCCACATTTAATCCTTCTTGCCCTATAGTCAGTAACAGGTTAAGAAAAAAATCTACGAGCTGGAGAGGAGGAAGCGGACAGAAGCTTGTAGGGGAGAGAAGAAACCTCCTCTCCATTCCAAGCGTTCATCGGCTTTCTTCTTTTATATTTTTCTCAACCTGTCACTGATTATAGTCGCTTATATTTCCTTTAAATTATTTTCAGAAAATAAAGCAAGGATTCGTTTTATATTACTAGCTCGTATATTGAGAATATAACACCGACAAGCTTGCACTACCATCTGTGACAATGCACTATACTCGGGGGTGACTTGGGCAACTTTTCTTGGCAATGTTGTCAAAGTTAAGGACGCCCGCGCATCTTAAGCGCCAATCAAGGCTATGCACACGCACTCTTTACTTCAGAAACGCCACAGAAAGTTGTTTCCGAGTATAAGTTAACCCTGTCTTAAACGAATGGCGCCGATAAGCGTTCATCGGTTCGTAATGAGGTAGTAAGTTAACCCAGCATATTTATGGTGGACGAAAGTAAACCTCTGCATCGTCGCAGTCTGAAACTTGTGGTGGATTACAAAAACACCGACTAAAGCGTACCTTCAAGCAGCTCTTCGAAGTTCAGAATGATGTTTTTTTCTTTGAGGAACACCGATCTCGAAGCTGTAAATGCCTCCATCTTGGCTCTCATGTCCTCCGGATGTCTTTGCCGAACGACAGTTTAACGTCCTGTAGTAACTGGAAAATAAACAACGAATGGAGAGTGTTGCTGGTTTACAAAAGTACATTTATGTGCGATAGATTTGTACACACGAATTGTTTCTGTCACTATAGCGGAGTAAGGATGGGCATCAATTAAAATAATTTCGATTTAAGTTTTCTCTTATATCGGTTAGTTAATCAATTTATAGGTAGCGCTGATCTCCAGGCATGATATTGTATCTAAGAAAAGGCCTAGAACTACAAATTTTTCCTTTGACAAGTTTTTGCTACGTCTTATAATGGGTACTAAGTGTAGCAACTTGTCATTGTGCCTCATACAGAATAAAGGCATGGCAAACATTCAAAATAAAATAGTTGTACATATTTGTACAATAACAAGTTCAAATAGCAACTTGCCATTGTGCCTCATACACAAGAAAAGCGTGGCAAACATTTAAAATAAAATATTTGTACGTCATTATTTAAACTTCAAAACCACTCTAGATAATAATCATATAAAACACTGAAGTAGCCATGAGACAATTGTGTTATAAACACACTAAAAAAATTAAAACATTATTCTTTTTACTTTTCTTGTTTGTAAGACTTTTAGTACCTCTAAATTCAACCAATACGCCCATTAAACTCATTTGATTGCGACTAAAACAAAAGTTAATTAATCTGAATGTTAATTCATTTATTGCTTAGCACTATTGCGAGGTAAAATTATATTATTTCGCACGTATCAAAACCACTTAACTCATTCACAGGCGATAAAACGGGTAGTAAGAAACTTTTGAAGTCGTGATGACCTGTAAACATCTCGACACTTTAAGACTAAATATAAAGAGGACAATATTGGATTAGCATTCCGGGAATCGTCACTGCCGGAAATTCCTCAAGGACTGTGCGAACTCCAGCCTCGCTGAGGATCAAATTCTTGGCAAGACTGAAACGTCCGCATCATGCGGTCTTGGATCAGGTCGACGTTCAGGGGCACTTTAGTTCTCTCTTCTTTCATGAGCAAGACATGACGGCGAACGCTCACGGCGTCTTCACATTTGTCAGTATCAACGAATCTCTAAAACAAAACAAAAAAACAATTTGTTACGTTTATGCGCCGTTTACGCATGTAAGCTATTGACATAATAGTTTCAGCACTGGATATAGGACCAAGTTAAACAGTTATTTTTATCAAACATACATCAACAGTTGTGCAAACACAAAATGCACAAAAAGTTCGCGCCTGTTTATTCCCGCACAACACTCCGAGAGCCAATCGTTGCAACCTACGAAGTCCGCTAGCGAATGACGACGCGGAACATACGTTTAGACCAAGAACTGCAGTCTGCGCTGTTACATTAAGCAATGCAAGCGTGGCGTTTTGCATTCCTTAGTGTCACAGCGCAGACTGCATTTTTGAATCTAACCAAATGTTTGGCATCGTCATTAGTTGAGCGGCTTCCGTAAACTGCAGTGATTGGCTCTCGGAGTGTCATGTCCCTGGCCGGTCAAAAAACAGAAACGTTTACACTATTCGCTCGCGTTTATTGGCGTCATAAATGCGGATACATTAGCTAATTAAAGCCCGGTAACGTAAGTTTTTACATTTACGATGATATATCATTGCTCATTTCATCGGCGCTGTTTCTTGAGATCTTTCTGGCGGAAAGCTTGAACTCAGTATTTTGTCAAATTATATAAAGTTAGTATTGTAGTAATGGGATCAGTGTCCGCTTCAAAAACGTTTTTCTCTTGTGTAGTTCAACATACGCAAAACTGTCAAAATAATGTTTTTTTTTTCAACGTGCTTGTTTGGACATCTCCAAGCCAAAATAGAATAAAAACAAATTTCAAACGACAAGTAGCTTAATTAATAAGAGGCCGCCCCCTGTCCTACTTATTCTGCCTATGCATCAAACAATTTCTGGCCATATTGAGCGCTTCTGTAGTTATAGCAATTTTTAAGAGAAATTACAAATATTGCCTGCTTAAGAAAAAGTTTTACCTTGAAATGATGAACCGGCCGATTGCAGTTCATTTTCAAAAAGCCACCTGCAGACGTCTCCAATCGTCCATGTGTTCACGTCCGCTGACATGTTGCAAGTGATGGCTAAGAGGAAAGGGAGGAAGGTACTTCCTTCCAGAGCTTCAAACCCAAAGGGAAAGGAGGTCAAACATTGTTCCGATCCACCACTCGCGCGAGCGAGCACTGGCACTCCCTCGAGCAACGAAGCTAGATCCTGTTGGCTCTATGTGACCTTCAGCGACCCATCCCTGTTCACTGCTAAGCTGACAGCGTGGTGGGAGCTACGTGTTCGCCCAACCAATCATTCGCCTGGTTTTCATCGCACTTTTCTCTGCGGTTGTGATCACGTGGTGCAAGACAGAAGGTTCACTGGTCAAACGAGCATGACGCTTCCACCGCACTGTCAGTCTAGTGGTGAGCGGATTAGCCTCCGAAACGTCGCTTTTGAACACATTATGGCTTATCTTCGGGGTGTCGTTGAGCAGTCCGAACCATGGTTCGCTGGCGAAGATAATATGCACATGTCATCGTTTTTTTCCGTTCCGGGTTACAGCCTGTTCGCCAGGAAACACGGCGATCACATCACCAAGCATGTCCGTCAACTGCCGGTAAAATTGTTGGCAGTTCACTCTCTTGCCCAAAATGCTATCGTAAAGCAAGAACCGAAACACAAAATAAACAAGAGCGAAATTTTTGACTCGGTGTGACACCTTCCGGCAACGGAAACAAGCAACAAATTGTGTTGAGCAACGCGTGTTGGCCGATTTGGTGGCTGAGCGACTTTTGTGCCGGCAATACGATAACGCATCTAGATACGATGATTGAGTGTCCGGTCAGTAACGTGTTTTTTATAGGAATTTACCGAAATAGAGGCCTGGCAAACATGATTGAATGATAATCGAGCCTAGTTTGGAACTGGGAAGAATAGTGATAATAAAGCAATCAGACAGAACGAATAGATGTCGTTGACAAATAATTTTTATTCCAATCGCAGCGACCTCCGAACTGTCAATTGCCATTTCTGAACAAATATTAGCTCAGTTAAGCGCCACGTCACGCAAAAATGCTTGGGCGTGCAGTCGGCGCTTACCCCTTTTACACTACAAATGGGAATTGAAAACACAGAGCCAGCCCGAGAACCGGAAAAAATGGCCCGGGACAAAATTGTTCCAATAATAAACCCGGACAAAATGGTCCAAATAAATTTTGTCGGATTTTGTCTTGCTCCTCATTTTTTATTAGCCTTAATTGATACAATCTCAACATATAAAAAGATAAATATTCGCATAATGCAATACAAAATTTTTTTGTGAAATAAACATTTTATTACATAAAGAAACTGGTTGTTAATGTGCGCGACGCACGGCTTCACTCAAAACGTCTTCTTGTAGCTCTTTTGAACTAACGAGGGAACTCCATTAAAGTAAAACATTAAGTCACAAAATGTAACCATACCGCATCGAATTAAAGCTTGGAGCGGGAGATCGGAAAGAGTTGTATTAAGCAGTAAAATAGATTGTTGGGCTAGTTGGTTGATCGGCATAATGAAAAAGAGTGCAAAATAAACGGTACAAAGTCGAAGAAAAACACACACGAGATAGGTGCCTGTCCTGTGTATGTGTTTCTCCAACATTGTCGCGTCTATATCGAGCTTCTTTTTTTTATAGTACTAATTGTTTGAGCTCACTGGCATCGCGCAGATGTAATGCGACATTTACACTGGCGGTGTAAGAGAAGCATTACAAGCGGATGCTTCCAGCATAAAATACGGGTGTATCTGAACTGGATCTTTGAGTGGCCGCGTTCGCAACCGCCCCGCGAAGGCGATTCAAGCTCCAATGTGGTATTAAAGTTGAGCACAGAAACGATCTGATTCATTTGGTATCGGACGCCTTTAAGCAATGAAGATGTGAGAGCAGATAATTCATAAACCCCTCCGTCGTAGGTCTCTACAAAAGTTGCATTATAAGAACATTGAATGTATGCTTAATAGAACTTCAAAGTAGCACCTCATTAAAAGATGAGTGTCTAAAATTCACTTGGGACCATTCTCTCCGGGATTGCACTTGGGACAATTTTGTCCGGGGCCATTTCGTCGAGGGCCATTTCGTCCGGGGCCATTGTGTCCTACATCCTACCATCCCATATTGTTCGCGAAAACTGCGAGAACAGCAGTGACCACGTTTCTTTTTTTTTTTTCCCTCATGTCATTTCATTTTCCTAACTTTTGCTTGGCGACCTCAAAGTAGCGAGCGGGGTTCACCGACGGACGGAGCACTCATTTTTTACACTGCGTTCTTATTCATAAATTTTAACGCACAATATATCGAAGTTTAGTTTTGCTTCACTCAAAACGCACTTATAGAATATGCCTATGGGATTATTTCCGGGGATCCTTCTACACAGAACTGCTCCTTGAAATCGAAAAACCACCATTTACAGGCTGATTTATTTGGGAAGATAAAGATGACTACAACAGACGGGACTAACCTTCCGCGCAGCAGAATTTTTGATGCCACTCGCGGATGCGTCCCAACTCTATTTTTGCGGCTTGACGCGTGCCGCGAAACAATCAGATGCGCCGTAGTGGGAGACGGGCGGTGTCATGACCACAAGCTGGGACAACTGCATTTTATAGTAAACAAAAAAAAACGTTCCTCTGTTCTATTTATTTTTCATCTGAACGCGCAGTTATACGTATGATGTTTAAACACGAAAGAAAGTTAAAAAATGGCTCTCGTTACTAAAAAAACACGACGCCGCTTAATCACCGTATCACTCATTCAGCACGACACGCACTTTTTTGTGTGTGTTGCTCATTCATCGAATTTTAGCGCCTTTGCCAATTTGTATGCAGACTTTGGGCGGGAAATAAAGTACACGCTCGATTTCCGCAGGTACAGATTTATTCAAATAAACTTTAATTCAACGACCCGTTTGCTTTATACAAATGAGTACCGAAGTTTAGCTCTATACTGATATTTCTTACTAAATAAAACACGGCGAGTAGTTACGTTTGCAAACGAACGCCAATGTTCAGACCGCTGAAGCAGGTGACCCGGGAGTCAAAGGCATCGAAGCCTGTTTCATCTGTGGCCGGAGGCAAAGATTATCTCGGCCTCTAATTGCACGCGACTTCATAAATAACTATGACATTCCACCCCACTAAGTTTTCAAGGACTTGACAGCTCACACCGGCAGCTTTCTTTCCACAAAGGAGCACACCCAATTTCTCGCGTGCAAAGCCTTTCGAGCCTGGTCATTGTGTCCCTCTATCCGGGAGAAGACTTAAGTGACCTTCGTTTTCCAAAGATCGCTTTCTCTCTTTCCTGGCTGCAACAAGCACCCTTTTCTCTCTTTCCAGGCCGGAAACTAGCCCTGCATTTCTTTTTTTATTTTGCATGGGGTGCTTTTTCTTGAGAAAGCACGCTTCATAGGGATCTTCCACCAAATCGGTTCTTTTTTTCCGAAAAGAACCCTTTTTTGCTCATTTGGCTCCTTTTTTTCTGAGA
>JAZHYW010032583.1:0-21844 GCA_037355805.1 Ixodes ricinus
GCCACTCCACAATTTAAATTGTTGCGCCTTGTATTTTGCCCACGATGCACTCGGCACAGCCATCACTTGTCGTTTCTTATTCAGCTTAGCCAATGAGAAAAATGGTCAGTGCTTTAAGCCCAATACTGAGACCATTGTAATCTTTTATCACCAGAAGCCACCAGACATTTAGACCATGGTAACGTTCGCACTTCTCACTGGTTGATGTGATTATATGAATACAAATGGAGGGTGTTCTGTGCTTGTTATTGCCCGGTATTAACTGGAGGAATTTCAGAGCTGTACTGTCAAGATGACATCTTATGCCCCGATGTGTCTTCTTTACGGGTTCCAAGCGTAAGCCGGCAATACAAAGCTTGAGAGGCGACTTCTTTTCGCGGAATCCCCTCATTTTCAAAGACGAGTGTCATATGTTCAGCGGGTAGTTTCGCCGCGTCACTAGGTGCGTCGTCCTTTCAAAGTGATTAGAAAGCCACTCGCTGTTCAATCTCCGCAGGGGTCGCAAAAGGCCCTCACCACGTTCCCAAGGCTTCATCTTCAGGACACGCTTGTCTCGAACTGAAAATAGAAACCCCGGAACGTGCACCCGCTGCACTTCACTTTTCATTTCAGTCTCTTTACTTTTTACCTGACCTGTTCAATTCCAAGAGGTGTCGCTAAACACGACACTAAAGTGTCGACGTCGTTGTAGAGCATCTCGGGAATCAATCATAGAAATACTGAGAACAGCTGAAAGCTTTTTACTTGTTACCTGTAGGTTCCTGCAGAGTTCGGGTCGGAGTTGTGTGAAATAAATGAAATGTCTGGCTTCCGTCTCCCACATATATATATATATATATATATATATATATATATATATATATATATATATATATATATATATATATATATATATATATATATATATATATATATATATATATGGAGGAAAGACAAAGAGAGAGAGAGAGGGAGAGAGAGAGATATTTATACCAGGTATTTCTGCGAAGGCTGCCAAAAATTCACAAAAATTAGTGTATTCCAAATTAGAATATAATTTTTTGGACTGTATTACTCGTGATGGCAGGCTCCAGAGAATGTGCGATACTTACTAATTAGTTCACTGATTAATTGAAAATAATAATTAAGAGTTTTAATAATTAGAAATAGACATATGCTTCCAATTAGACACTTGCTGAGCGTCGTCGAAAGCCACTAAATCAGTAATTTTCAGAGAGACTTTGAGCACGGGGAAGCGTAGTAGTGCGCTAAAGTTACCACTCGTGGAGCAAGTACAAGGCTGGGGCTCTTATAAGAGACGGAAAAATCGCGCAGGAGCCTTATCGCAACCGCTAGCCTTCTATCTGCTCCACGTGTGGTAACATTAGCGCACTACGACGGTTCTTACGCGCTCAAAGCCTTTCTAAAATTTACTAAATTAGTGGTTTTTGATGACGCTCAGAAAGTTTCTAATTGGGACCATTCGTCCGTTTTTCCTAAATTAAGAAGTGTATTAGTCATTTTTTAAATAATTAGCGAACTAATTGGTAAGTATCACACATTTTCTGAGACTTCCGTCACCACGAGTAATGCGTCCCAAGAAAATCAGATTTTTACCTCTAATACGCCAATGTTATAAATGTTTGACGGTCTTTGCTGAAACACCCACTATATATATTTATACCGGGTGTGTACCGGGCGTTTTATCAAAAACTGACTAAATATATATATATATATATATATATATATATATATATATATATATATATATATATATATATATATATATATATATATATATATATATATATATATATATATAACTGAGAGGAAAAGCAAAACCCTTGATGGAAACAGCAACAACGGGTGGTTTATTCTTCGACGTTTCGGCCGGAGTCCGGCCTTCGTCAGGAAGACCGGACTCCGGCCGAAACGTCGAAGAATAAACCACCCGTTGTTGCTGTTTCCATCAAGGGTTTTGCTTTTCCTCTCAGTTATATATATATATATATACAACGGGCATGGTGGCGGGGGGCCGAAGGCGTGGGGTATAACTGAGAGGAAAAGCAAAACCCTTGATGAAAACAGCAACAACGGGTGGTTTATTCTTCGACGTTTCGGCCGGAGTCCGGCCTTCGTCAGGAAGAACTTTTACAGATGAACGCGGGTGGTATTTATACAATGCTACGGTCGAGTCCAAGTTTCAAAAGCGGCGGGATGACGGTTGGAGTTTCCAAAGGAGCGTAGGAAGAGTTCCAGAAGGGCAAACGTTTATACAATGCTACGGTCGGGTCCAAATTTCGGCGGGAAGACGGTTAGAGCTTTCGTGAGAGGGAAGCGTAGTGCAGTTCGTATCCGGGTAAAGTAGCTTGACGGTCGGGGCCAAGTTTCAAGGACGGCGGGATGACGGTTGTAGCTTCTTGAGAGAGGGCGCAGGGTGGCTTTGTGTCCGGGCGGGCAGGGGTGACCTGGACGATAACGTACAATAGACGAAAGGTACACGCGCAAACTAAAGTGCTGTCTCAAAAAAAAAAAAAAACGCCAAGGTCATTTGTGTTGTTTTATGGAGCATGCATGATTCAAACCTGGAAGGGAACAATGTTAAACCTAGAAATAAAAGAATATCAAAACCTGGAAATAAAAGAGAAAAGTTGATGGTCCAGTTCCGGCCACAAACACAGTACCACTGCTAACAATAAGGTCTGGGACCTGAAAAAATGTCTCCTCATCGCTGTTGCTATTCGTCGGATAGCATTTTAATCGATGCCAGAGTTCCGGGGCTTTCATTTATTCCTTGTTTAATTGTATTGAATCGGTAAATTAGGTAGGATTCACGCTGTTCACGTTCGCGATTTGATTTAAATCCAGATTCTAGGAGCGTCACTGACAATTTATCAAATGAGTGTTTTGAGAGAGCGAGATGTTTTGATAGAGGCAGTGTCGGAAGATTTATGGCGTGAGATTTGTGATTATTAAAGCGCAGTCTAAATGCCGTTCTAGTCTGCCCTATGTATTGCATTTTGCATACGGTACACTCGAATAAGTACACGACATTCGACGAGGCACATGTTAAGTGCCCTTTAATTTTGATCGAGAACTGCGAGTGCGTGCTTCTGGCCGTGTTTGTGTGCTGCATCTGTTTACAGATGAGACATCCTGGGTGCATGCAAGGCATACATTCGTTAGGTGGCGGCAATGAATTTATCCGAGAGTTTACTAGCGTGTCTTTGAGGTTACGCGATCGTCTGTGGACTACCCCAGGGGCGGATGGGAACGCGCGTTTAAGGCGCTCGCTTTGTTCGAGAATGTTATAATGTCGTCTTAAGATATTATTTACATTAGGATGATTCATGCTATAAGTTAGATAGAGATTTGTGCGTTGTGCGTCGCTTTGCGTGGGGCGCGGGCTGATAAGGTCTGCTCGGTTCAGCTGCTTGGCTTTTCTGATTGCATCGTCGATTATACGGGGTGGATACTTTTGTTTCTCTAGCACTGACTTTAAATTTTGGCTGCTCGCATCAAAATCTGTCTCTTTGGAACAAATTCGTTTGAAACGATGAGCTTGGCTATAGGGAATGCTGTTCTTGCAATGGTGTGGGTGGTCGCTTTGATAATGCAGGTATTGCTGTCGGTCTGTTGGCTTACGGTATAGGCTCGTGGCGAGTTTACCTTCCTCTATTTTAACATTGACGTCTAAGAAGTTTATTTCGGTTTGAGAGTACGAATGTGTAAAGCGGATGCTCGGATGAGCAGCGTTGTATCGATCTATGAAGTCCACCAGCTCCTCCTCAGTGTGCGACCAGACGATAAATATATCATCTATAAACCTTTTGTATATTAGCGGCTTTACGGGACATTCAGAAAGGAACTGAGACTCTAATTTTCCCATGAATACATTGGCATAGTTCGGGGCCATTTTGGTGCCCATCGCGGTTCCGCTAACCTGCCTAAAGTATTTATTGTTAAATTCGAACGTGTTGAGTTCTAAGACAAGCCTCGCTAGAGTAGCGACGACGTGTCCATCTGGGGTGTCCGGTTGTTTGTGGAGTACGTACATGTCAATTAACGATCTTATCCCATCATCATGTGGGATATTTGTATACAGCGATGACACATCGAGTGTAACCAGATATGCATTTTTTGGAATGCATAAATTTGATATTTCCCTTAAGAAGTGAGTTGTGTCTTTAATGTACGAATCGAGACTTGTAGGTATATGTTTAATTAAACTGTCTACATATCCTGATATGGGTTCGGTTACTGTACTTATTCCGGATATGATTGGGCGCCCTGGGTTACCAGGTTTGTGAATCTTAGGGAGCATGTAGAAACGGCCCGGGAAGGCTGTACCGGTTTCATCAATTTATGTTCGTTAGCGGTTATTCTGCCCTCGTCTAGGAGATCCTTAAGGACCGAGGTCACAATCTTAGTGTGGTGCACCGTGGGGTCAGCCGCGAGAGGTTCATAAAACTTTGAGTCATTTAGTTGGCGGTTTCCTTCTTGGATGTATTCAGAAGTGCTAAGAATCACAATTGCTCCTCCTTTATCGGCAGGTTTTATCGTTATGTCTGTCCTATTGCTCAGGCTTCTTAAGCTAGCCCTTTCGGATTTAGTGAGGTTATCCCGTTTTCCCGCCTGCCTGCGATATTCCCGCATAATGTCTTTTTGCACAGCGGCTATGTACAAGTTAAGACAATCGTTACGGTTAGCCTTCGGCGTCCAGTCGCTCGTTGGACGTTGCTGAGAGGTGTTGGAGCTAGAAGTTCTGTCCAAGAAGTATTCCCGCAATCTTAAATTTCGCGCAAAGTTGTCAAGGTTGCGTAGTAATTGAAATTCGTCAACGAAACCTGTGGCGGGACAGAAGTTCAATCCTCTCGAAAGGAGTTTTTCCTCTTCTGTTGATATAGTCACTCCAGATAGATTAACAATTGTAGTGCCACAAGGGGCACTAGTACTTGGCCTATCGTCTGTTATGCTAACGGCCGGTTGAGTATGTTCGCTATAGTTAAATGATGTCGTAAGCTGAGGTAAAACAGGGTTAGGAACCTTATCGCGCTGTAGCTTACGTAGCTTGATTGTTTCGAGCTCATGGCGTTTCTTTTTATCGAATTCAGATAGGGCGCTAATTTCGGATGTCGATAAGGGGCCATTTGAACGGAGAAGTGCAGCGGTCGCGGTAGTTAACTGTTTTACTTGTTTGTCACTATGATGAATCGCTATTTGGACTAGTTTAAGGGAAGCCTCAAGCAGAACCTGTTGCCATTCCGATCGGTCATGTTGGTCGAGGTTTGTGCAGGCGGGAGGAAGGGAAAGTGACATGCCCTTCGGTGTGATGCCTGCGTTAAGGTACACTAGCAAGGTTGATTTATGAAGTTCGTGCCTAATGCGTTTGTCTGAGAGCTTTCGTACTTTAAGAAAAGTGGTACTGTAGTTTGGAGCAGAGGAACTGGACTCACCGAACTGTCGTCGATTTATATGTCATCTTCTTCTCAGAGAACATTGTTGAAACATGTCCTCCACCTCAGACTGTTCAATCCAGAAATACCGCAATCCCTATATATATATATATATATATATATATATATATATATATATATATATATATATATATATATATATATATATATATATATATATATATAGGGATTGCGGTATTTCTGGGATTGAACAGTCTGAGGTGGAGGACATGTTTTAACGTGTTCTCCTCTGAGACGAAGATGACATAAGTAAATCGGGGCCGAGCAAAGAACAGTATAACGAAAACAAATTTGACGTTCATGAATATACAGCGTAAGGTCGGTCTTCCTTTGTGGAGCGGCGGCACTGGTTTACGCAGTAGATGGGAAATTGAGCCAGTGCAGTACGACTACTAGCCTGGGGTCTTTAACGTGCACCACGCAGTAGTGATACACGACCGCACATTGGTACGATGCTTAACCAGACCAAAACGGGCAAGGGTGGGGATTAAACCCAGGATCGGCATATTGTTCCTGTTTGTATTTCCTACTTTGGGCGGAAAATGAGGGAATGAAATCTGGAGCAGCTGATAAGCGTAAATTTCTGTGTGAAGATTGATCAAATAAGTAGTGAAACGTTAGCCCTAATAACAATAGCTTATAGAGAACATTCTATAAAAATTGGGTGTTTTTGAGTGACAAAGGTGGATTAGTAAATCAGAGCAGATGCTCATGGTAATGTAAGAAGTAGGCAGCCAATACCACAAGAACCAGGGCTGGGCTGAGATACACCAAAAAGTAATCGAAAATACAAATACTGAGATACATGTATTTTGAGACCCAAAATACAGATACTAAGATACATTTGTCTTTGAAGCAAAGGGATATCCCTAAGACACTTCTAAAAACAACGCCGAAAAAATATTGCAGATTACAGATATATATATACTTATAGAAATACATTTGTTCCCGAACGGTGCTACGTGAAAAGGGCATAGTTCGTGGCGAATGCAAATGGAAATTTATGCTTGTGCTCCTCTTTTTGTGTCATTTTATGTACTTCCCCTTACCTCAAACTAAAGCCGCTGAAAAAAAAAGAAGAAAAAAGAAACATGTCACGCTTGGTGAACCACATATTTGCTGAACGGTAAAGACTGCGTGCCATGCTTGACAAAAGGCGTTTGCACGAAATGAACCCTGTTTTGACGTGAGGGCGCATCTCAAACTGTCGTCTTGTATGCTCCTGAGTCACCCATAGTGTTAGGAGATTTGACAACAGAGCCGTATGCCTTTTCTCTACTCAAATCCTTTACAGCGCTCGCTATCCTAAATTGAAAAGAGTGGAGGGCTTTGTGAGAGGAGCTTATTTTGTTATTCTTGCAAGTAACCTTCTCTAAACCACAGGTTTTTTTATGTTGGTAATTGTGATGGATTATTCTACAGGGCGGGTTCATGTTATAAGTTCTGAAGAAACTTGCACCTAACACATTTTTTTATCTTTTAAATTTATCGTAAAAACGGCAACAAATGTAACGAGATACCAAAGTCTGGCAAAGTATCGCGATACAAGTGATGCATTGTAAATGTATTCCACTACTGAGATACAAATATATATGTTTTCATATGTATCTCGATACAGATACTCGAAAGTATCTTTAAAATACTATCGCGCTACATTTGCATCGCGAAACTGCCCTGCCCTTATAAGAACAAATGAAAATGTGGACAAAGTGTAAATCCTGGTGCTCTCAGACAGGAGATTATTTGTGCGACAAATGGTGAATTCCGCTCGCAGATTTGGAGCGCTCCAAAAGCGCCCCTTTCGGAGCGCACACCTTCCCCTGGCATATCCAGCTCAAGTTGGACATCTTCCAGGCGGTCATCAGATCTGCGGCAGCGCAAGCTCCGTGGAGCGCTTCCGATCGCGCCGCTACCGCTCCGTCAGCTTCGTAAGACCTCCCCGGAAGTCGGCAGCAGCTCGCTACTGCGCATGCGCGTCGTGGGCTGAGCATGTTCGATCTGGTCCTGTCGGTCGGTTGTTTACGCGGGCGGCTATACGGGCAGTGCGTGCGGTGCGTGCATTGCGTCTCGTACGAGGTTACCTCGCATGGTTCAGGGGTGCAGAGGCGGGACTGGGACGTGGCAGATTGCAAGTGCTCACATCTGCGATCCCGAGAGGAAGAACGAGAAAAAGCACGACAGAAAATCCGAAGAAGGAACCAGACGATCTGAGCTCCGCCGCTGGCAATCACTGCGTGCCCCGACGCTCATGGGTGGCGAACGAGGATCTATTCCAGTAGGGTGAAGACTTGGGCGAGTTGGTTTTGCATATTAAAGAATTAAAAACAGCACGAATAAGACGAAGGACAAGAGGAGAAGTAGGCAGACAGAGCGCTGACTCTCAACTGAACTTTGTTGGAAAGCAACACATAAAGCATCGCTGTGAATAAATATGACGCAATTCCTATCACCTCGTCATGCACTATGACTGACATGCACTTGTTCCCAGGAACGCCAGTTCTTTATCAAACAAAGCGATCGAGGGCGTACTTAAACACACGTCATTTCCACGTCGAGATATGTGGTACGCCTCGGCAATCTCCCTCGTTGTTTGCTGTCTATACCCCCTCAGGATGACATGGACTCCTTGCTTTGGCGCTCGACTTGTGTCGGGTATTTCTTCTGCTGGTGGACTGCAGCAGTATTCACTAAAGTCCTTTGATACTTCTCTATACAAGTAACGCCAACCAATACGAAGTCTGCTGCTGTGCGCCGCCATTAGCTTCCTAAAACATGCACCGTCACGCAGTCGGTATCTTCAAAGAATGTCGCTACTTGTATAGGAAGCTGTTATCTAGGAACTTTAGTATTGACTGGTCGTCGTAGATTTAACTCAGCTCGTCAAGTTCGAGCTTAGGTAAGTTCAAGCACAGGCCATTTTCAACGACCGTCTCAGCGGGTCGCTCCAAAAATGCGACTCCATTTTCAGCTCTGTCAATTTAGAAGCGGGTGCCACGGAGCGGTTTTACAGCGAAGCTGTTTATGGCTAGGGTTCCGTGTATTGTTCATGTGCGTCAGCAAAAACTCTACGCTCGTAGCGCCGCACGCGCAGCACGCGCACACCTTCTTTGTATAACAGATTCGAAGTAAATAACCAAAATAAAGCGTCGTCGAACGCGCGTGCAAGACGCCATTTGTTTTTGGTTTTTGCTTTAGAACAGTTGTGCTGCAGACGCCGGCGCCGAACGCGCATGCCTTCCTCGTATAAAAGATTCGAAGTAAATAACCAAAATAAAGCGTGGACGAACGCGTGTGCAAGATTCCATTTGCTTTAGGCTTTTGCTTTAGAAGAGTTAAGGCTGAACTCCATGGAGCGAATTTTGCGACGAATAACTGGCGAACGTCGCCCGACGGCACGCTCGCTTTGCGCGCGACGTATCATCCACTGTGCTGATTCCACACGCAGAGCAAAAGCCGCCGTGCAAAATTCGTCGATTTTTCGCAGCATATTCGTCCCATGGAGCTCAGCCTTAACTGCTGCAGACGCCGGCACGTGCCTTTTGTCACGATGACCACCGATCAAGACAATAAATGTGTTCGTACCTTTGTTTAAAGTTCTGTGTCACGTCTGTGTCGTGTGCTAAACAGCTTCGCTGGTCATCCACGCTTCACACAGTGGAATGGCTCATGATTTTCTCCTCCCTCGCAGATTTTGGAAACCGATTCACATCTACCAGTGTAATCACCATAATAGTGGAAGTATTGAATAGAAAAAAAGACAGGGCGACGGATTTTCACTGAGGGTTTGCAAATTAGAAATATTTGTGCAAAGATGATGCCTCAGATCTTGACCGATGACCAGAAAATTTTTGGCTTCACGTTTCATCTAATAATTTAAAAATGCGGAAATGTATGACAGGGCAATTAGCGGGGATACAAACGAAGTGTTTACTATATGACCTTGAAGCGAAACGCAAGAGAATAAAGTGGAAAGCACAACATTGACCTCAGAAGAAAAAAGCACGCATGTTTCCTCGCAGCTCCAAGACCATGCTTTTGTGTTTCTATGATCATAATGGGACAGTTCGCTAAATTTTTTTTCTTTAACATGATTACTTAAATTGTTGACATGATTAGGGGAATCTGTTCAATGGAAAAGACCCGAACTCTGACCTGAGAAGTGATTTTTCTCTCATGATAAGGCCCCTGCGCACAGTGTGTTAAGAGTTCGGGAGCTCCTGGGAAATAAATACAGTACAAAGCAAATTGTATCGCGAATTGCCTTGCAAGTGTGTTGCTACTTGAAACGTTCTTGGTTTAGCGCTAGTAACCTCAGGCATTTCTTCTCGAGCTGTGCCTCCAGGTGTCTCCACTCCTCTCCACCTCACTGATTTCACACACTCCTCTCCACCCCATTGACTTTCCCCGTTGGTCACGTGTCAATTTTGTCGCTAAATCTAGCGGGGAAACTGAAGTGGAGTGACGTCACAGGCCACGGCTTCACTAAATGCGGCCTCACAAAATGCGGCTCCACGAAATCCGGAGCAACTAGCCAAAGAACGTTTTCACGTTAATAAAACATCCCCTCTATTCACCTGACTTAGCGCTCGGCAAAATTAAGCTCTTCTCCAAACGAGAAAAAAATGCCCTGAAAGGACTATATATTTTCTGACCATTCTTGACATCCAGCACCACACGACAACGTTACTTCGAGGTATTCCAAAAATAAATTCCAAGAATGTCTCCCGCACTGGCACCACCGTCTGGCGATATGCATAGCTTCGCAAGAAGAGTTCTTTGAAGTTGACATCAGGCCATTAGTGCATAGGTAAGTGATATTTGCTTTCATAGGGTCATTTCGGTAATGGAATTGTTGCAGGTCGCATACGCCGGAATTTTTAAGATCGGTAGAAGCATATTTTGTAAGGCTATAGCAATTGTCTAGAACTGAAACCCAGTTTTTGTATGTAGCATGCGTGTGCAGAATATTCACGCATTATTCCAATCAAATACTAATGGGACTAATATTACTACTACACCAGTAGGAAATATCTAAATGTTACGAGAAAATTAGGTTGCCTTGAGAGACAGCCTGGCTTACCAAAGGACAGCGCCCACTCGGTGTCACTCTTTTTCCAGATGTGCTGTTTTGAAAATATGAAACCATATGACTATGCAAAAGAAAAAAAAAAGGTAAGAGCTGCCGAACACAGTATAGGTTCGTTTTGTTCCGGGGTTTTCACTTCTGCGAGTTTGCAACAAGCCAACGTGAAGTATCAGGTAACTAAATGTCGTTATTCGTCGTCATTCTGTAAAAATGAAATATTAAAAATTCATCCTTCCTAATCTTGAATAAAAAAAAATCACCAGCACCAGTAGCGGATTGCGAGCAACACGTTGATGCTACCGCGCTACGACTGATAAGCTGGGGGAGGGGGAGCTTTATGTGCCAAATTTAATACAAAAAAGCACTGCCAGTGATTTTAGCCGGTCTGTTTGCTGGGACAACTTCCAGAAAAGCGATAAGAATCAATTATAAACGCAACAAATGTGGAAGCAAGATAGGTGTTTATTTTGATCACATTAATCCTTAATTACCACCTACATCGTTCCATTAAAGCAATTCACTTCTGTTTTCCAGAATTTGTCTAGCGCATTACAGGCAGCCATTTGCTACGCGAGGGTGAACGCAGAACGACTTTTCCCGAGCAGCCTGTGGACAAACATCCTCCGGAGCCCGCGGCCGAGGATTAGGCCGTTAAATTAAAATCTAATTGGTTTCGCCCCCGACTCGCCTCGTCGACTTTCACAACGCGTCTCGGAAAACTGTCGACTCTCCTTTCTTGTACCAATTTTACTGAACGAGGCGCACATGGGAAGATGACGGTGCGAACAATCAAAGGAGATGGCCTCCGGATCCCACGGGAGACTCAAGCAATACCATCTAGAAGACAAGGCCTTTCGCCCATAGAGTTATTACAATAAACGCTAGAGGTTCAGGTGGCGCTAGTGTGTTGTTGCATTTTGAAGCAGACAGCAAGCAGTCTAAATTTCAATTCCGGTAATGCATTCCTATGGGAAAGCGCGAATGCGTTTTCCTCTTCGCGCTCGATTATAAGAGCAAACATTGCTTAGTGTTGTGACAGAATAAAAAGTTTGGAACGTTTTACAATCGAATGTACAAACATATGTGTCAGAGCGTTTTTCTTTAGAATTCATGGCGTCGAACACTGTATTGCGCTAAAATAGCCTTCAGATCTCTCTTCAAAACAAACTACTTCGTACCTGCTCCGTTCATTTCTACCAGGACTGACCATTCATGCAAAGTATAACCTTTTTAAAAGGTTAAAACAGCGCAAACGACGAGGGACGAGAAGCAGAAGGACACATACACAGCTGGGAATGCAAGAGCCTGGACGACTTCAGAGCAGAGGCATGGGACTCGCTACCCAGTGAGAAAAGGCCCACGAAGCTTGAAGACTGGACCCACCTGAAAGGACAGCCGCAGCACAAAAAAGAAATCCTTGACTCCCTGATCCGCTACATCGGGGACTCTGAAGTCCATCACTTCATCTAGATTTACACATAGTTACCCACCCTATCCCATCCTTCCCCACAATCCTTTTCCTCTCGCCTCGGGGACATCAACCCATAGACGAGTGAACCTTTCCTTAAATCAATAGATGTTACTGTCTCCGAATGGTGAGGGTCGTATTTTGATATAAATAAATTAACGTGAGTAGGGGCTCGAAGAAGCGTCCCTATTTGCGCACGTGTATTCAAGGCCTTGCAGGGCGCGAGCGTGCGTGCTTGAAGGCCGCGTGGGGCGCGACCACGCCTGCGCGAGGGCCCTAAACCATCAGTGTCCCTGCCAGGAGATGCGCGAAGCCCGAGTGAAATTTTCGCCTTCTTTCTGACCTTGTTCAGACACCTTTATTTCCTTCCACCATCCTCTGGACTGAGGAGCAGCTGCGGGGGAGGAGCTTCGTCGTACACGCAACCACTACCTCTCACCGTGCCTCATCTCCTCCTCAATCAGGTAACAGTTGGGACACCCCGTTCTAAATATTATTTTGACGATATATTATTAGCAACTGTAATTGCTATAGTAATATTCATTTTCACCTGAACAGCCGTCGCTCCCTTTAGAAAAGCAAGTATCTCTCCACACAGATGTCATGGGTTTTGCTCAAGATGCATTCGCGGTTCCTCGAAGCGCCGTACCAGACGCAATTCTTGATCCTCGCTGATCAAAAGGATGCAATATGCAATTTCGATCTGTCCTTCGAGAGCTCCCCACAACTGGCGCCGGAAGCAGTAAAAATATTCGAGCAGCATTACACCCACGGTACGCGGACACATGTCTGAGCGAAGCACTTTCTCGCAGCCATTGCCGAAACTGCCAAGGAGCACTATGGAGGAAATGCATTCCGATCAATAGCAGCGGAACAACGCGGAGAACCGCCCACGGGCGGGTTCGCGCAGCAGGCCTTCATTGAGCGAGTCTCGAATACTTCTCGAAGCAGCGCGCGTGCTCTAAGGGAGCGGTAACAGCTACAGTCTGCAAGAACACAAACTAGACGTCTTTCGAAAAGAGGGTGCTGTGGTACAGGAGGGATTTCCCACGCGATGTTTCGTCAAACTAAATTAGTGTCACCGCCTACTTTCTGACAACTCAAGACATGTTTATGGCAGACTGGAACGCATGTGCGAAGAACTTACAGCAAATCGCACGAAATATTTAAACATGCGAAAATAGTTCCAGGCTATTTTCGTAAAGATGAGGATACCAACTCCACGTAAATCTCATTTCGCTGAAAGGGTTTTTGAACCTTTTTTGTGCGAAATATATGTACCTACGCCTAGTACGTTTTTAAAACAATGGTGCGAAACTATCACCTCATGTTTCGATTTTCATGCGATTTTGGCTCGGTGTTTCGGACGTATGTTTCAGTCTTATCAGAGCCCACCAGAACACTATCAGAACTTACTGAATGTCTACTCCTCCGTACATAAAATTTTATACAAAGCTTTAATCTCTTTTTGATGAGTTCAGTCACTGAGAAAGTTGACCGATGTCGCGCCCCAATGATCATACGGTCTCAGTGGCAAACCATGTACAATGGGTGGCATTGAGACTGCGCTTATACATGATTCACCTATTTTACGCAATTGATTTATCAAAACTGCAGCTCTGCGCAATCGCGTGGATCTTCGTTGGAGTGAGTCTGTCCTACATTTTAAAAAGAGCAACGTCGTATTGTGCTTACTGCTTACGATAGATTACTTGGAACTCGCATTTATATGTGGCTGCGAATGTCCTGTTTTATTCTGTTGGGTAGGGTACCCTTGTACGTAAGAAGGTTCTTGGCATGAAACTGTGAACGCCGTGATCGATTCACATTCGCTCTTTAGTGACATTTTATATTGTGCCTTCCAAAAACATGTCAGATATATTTTCTTTCTTTTAATTGAAGAATGCTGATGTTGAGACACGGGTGCTTGGAGCTCATTTATAACCATAATAACACAAATATTATTTGGTTTCCTAGTCGTAACTTTTAAAAAGCGGTTGCTGGCACCTTCAAAACCCGTATGTGGCTTATTATTTTATACTATTTTTTATGCCGTCTTGGTGACTCAGGTTGAGTGAGATACGTGTATTATCATATGCGGATGACACTGCCATTTTCGTGTGGATAAAATAGCATAACAGATACAGTGAAACTGTTAAGCTTTTGGCAAATGCAGTTGCAGCTCGGTAAATTGTCGGAAATGTCTTGCGTCTGGCATGAGGAATGGGACTCAGCGCCCAGGTATTTGAAAATATTAACTGCGTAACAACACCCACGACGTACCAAGGTGTCTCGTTAAAAATTACCGTGGTAGCGAGCCCTATTGGAAAAGACAGACGGTAGAGCTGCGCGACAAAGCTGCAGAGATGGAAGAGCAGGGACTTGTCGATGTTTACACGTGCCACGGTGTGCAATTTGCTTTTTGTCAAAAAATTGCGGTATGCACTTCAATTGTTACGCTGTATGCGCGTTAACGTACAGAAAATAAATAGAGTCTTCGCCGTTTTCGTTTGGGAATCGACCGGTGAATGGACTGCCGAATACGGTGGCGTTCGTGGCGTCATAGCTCATTTATTTCTGAGTCAGGTTGTGAACCGATTTATTGTTGTGCGCAATGCGAATGTTGTTTTTCTCCGCACTATGTGTCAGCTGCGCATAGGCAGAGCTTTGCCTCAGTTTGTTGTTTATTCCGCGTGTGCCCCAGTCGGGGCTACTGGCGAGAATTCATTCAGGCGACACAGGTTTTGACCACTCGTTTTTCTTTAGAGTATTTAAGTGAAGTGTCGCGGAAAAATTGTATAGGGATATTGTCGATGTTGCTCTCCCTGTTCCGTTATACAGGTCGTTGCATTGTGTGGGCCCGGGTCAAAATGTTTCTCAGCGAGTGAAGAGAATGGCAGTACCGGCAAGTGGGAAACATTTTTTCTTTAAATTGCATACCGGAGTGCTACCGGTTAAGACATGGTTGGATGAGAAGGGTATATTTGCTAGCATGGGGGCGAATTGTTTCTTTGTATAAGAAGCCAGAGACGGTGGAGCAAATGTTTTTGGAGTGCTGAGATGAGGTATATTTTTGGGACATTCTCCAACGTACATTGAAGAAGAGGCTCTACCTTTGGACCCACACGGCATTCGGTACTTAGCCGTTGAAAATGACAACACTATACCGTTCTACCTCGTTTTCTCTTGTGGGGCTTCAGAGCATTTGAAAGTCGCGTATGGCCGTGAGGCATGCCAGCATTGACGTCAGACAGGTTTATGAGTACTTTTGCGAAATGATGCGGCAAATTATAGAGGTGTGGAAAGTTCAAAGCTGTGTGCCTGATTGGGTATCTGTGCTGGAAAGTATGGCGCATTTGAGATCCTTTTAACCATGTCATGTTGGCTGCTGTAGGGCCGACATGATTCTTTTATCATTTTTGCAGTGCTTTCTTCTTTGTTTGTCAAAACCAGGCAAAAGAAAGAAAAAAAAAGCCTCGGTGACTTCGAGGCAGAGTGCCGGCCTACGGATCCCCAGGTGGAAGGTTCGAATCTCTGCCTAGATGCACGCAATATGACGGAGGCATATTGCAGAGAAGGCGCCATGTAACCGAGCTTTCGGTTGCACGTCAAAGGATCGCCAGGTGGTCGAAATTAATTTTCAGTCCTCCTCTGGGGCGTGCCAAATGCCCTTCGTTAGTTTCACTCGTAAAACCCCCAAATTAGACTTTTATGTATTTCTATTTATTATTTTAATATTGTTTTGTTTGTTTGCTTTAGTGCTTAACTTTGTATAATATGCACGCTACTAAGGCGAAGAGTTGTTTCTGTTCAGAGTAAAAAAGAACTACAATAGCAACAAAAGCACACCAATAAAGCATCACCCCTTTTCTGCTTAGAAAGGTTTCTTTATTGGAGATTGTTTACCGATCTCATTGCTCATTAATCACCTTTATTTCCATCGATTGTGATGAGGGGCCCAAAAGAAAAAAGCTGCAGCTGATCTGTTCAAATGAAACATATTGATTTGTGTTCCGAGTGCGCCGCGATGCAGTATACACCCAGCGACGTCTGAGGCAGTAGCACTGTAATCTACCCATTCTAAATTAGAAATCCTAGAAAATGTTTTCTCTCACACACGAAGGTGTGTCCCTCCGGAAACTGAAGTCTTCACGTGCTCATTTGATGTTTTTAATCAACTAGTTTACGACGGATAATATCGTTAGCGTTTACCGTTACAAAAACTTACACTCGTTGTAGGTATGACTACTAAAATCTGAGGCACTCTCTCATGAAGAATGAAACAAAATCTCAGAATCCAGAACGAAATACGAAAAAGATACTCAAAATAGTTTTCGAAGGCGTTTTTCGTATTACAAAAGTATTACGGCGTCAAAAAGCAAGCTAAAGTACCAACCAAACCCAATAAAGAAGATTTCCAACCAACCAACCAAACCAAAACAATTAAGTGTGTTCAACCCACGGTAGCTGGTTCCATTTTCTGGCTGTTAATTTGATTCCTTGTGATACAGGACGGAATTACACGTTCTGTGAAATTCGAAAAAAAAATGAAGCTTTTAGCGCGCGCAGGGAAAGAAAAGAAAACGAACCACGGCTATTCTTGGTCGTAGCGTAAACACATTAATCCTCCAGGCCGTCTTAACGCTTCGCGTTCCAAACGCAGCCGTTTCGATACGGTGTTTGTTTGGTCAAGACCGGGAGCGAGCTACCGGCTTTTGCTGCCTTACAGAGAAGCACATACGCTTTTTTTTTTCTTCCTTGAAATTTGAAGATAGTTTTGTAGTTTTGCGTAAATAACACGGAGGTTGCAGGGAGCCAAAAAAGGGCAGCTCTTCCTGCCTGTCCGTGTGGCTTCATTCTTTACGAAACGCGTCATCTGCGGGGAGGCACGATACAAAAGTTGCGCTTTCACGTGCCATTAAAGCCGACGCGCTCGACTTTCTACCGGAACGTGGAGTTCCCAAGGGGCAGCAAATTATGCGGCGGATAGGGGCTGCATCCACCGGTTACTCTGTAGTCTCCATGTAGGGTGATCATAATCTACCACGAGTAAAAAACGAGACATCGCGGGAAGGGGGAGAGGGGGAGGGGAGGGGAACGGAAGTGGGTAGCAGGGCCGAAAGAAAAAGCAAGCCGTGCTACTATTCAGTACACTGTGCAAATGCATATTCTTCCGAAGAACTTCGTTTAGTTGATACACCAGCACCTTTCTTCATTTTTAAACAAATCAAAGCTTGCCAAATATAGTAATATATAAAAGTGACCCGAACAAACGTCTGTGCGAACTGAACGTATTGACCAATGGTACCACAAAACGAGCTCTAAATTTACTCTATGAAAGGTAACACGTTTATAGTCAGTTTATTTTTATAAAATGTAGTATTTGTTCTTTCAGATTTCTTCCACTCGCTTAGCACCCATTTTGTAACTTTGCACGCACTTTCCCACGACACCCGGACGTGACGCTTCGCTGATACACAAGTTCGAAACAGGAGAAATGCATCTTTAAAGCGGGAGTGTCCCTGCTAAAACTGGTCACCCTTTCTCTATATTCACTGGCAGCACTACAGCGTTCACGATTGTGTGCCGCACAACGACGCACTCGGGACGCCAATCACTGACTTCCCTTTAATCAGCTTTGCCAATGGGAAGGAGGGAGGCATCTCTCCTTAATGGGGATGCAGTATCAGAGACAAAATGGCGCACAGCCTTGGTGCCAGTGAGACTTCCGAAACCATTGTGACAAGATGTTCACCACCCACCTCATAGTGTGAAGGAAATTGTAATTAAAGGAGGGCCGGTGATTCTTCTTTTCTGTGATGTGCGGACCAGCAGTAAGTACTCGGAACTTGTGAGGTGGACCATATAGTAGTTGCTGCTTTTATGAATGCATATATTTTACAGCACTGAAACAGCGCCAGACTATTGCCGTTTTGTTTGAATGGCAGTGCAAAGTCCTGCTCACAAAACATGATTGTTTAGTCGGGTTTCCAGAATGCTGTATTTCTGAGATTTCACTAAGCGGTACTTCGATCGATAAGCAAACCTCAACCTTCAGCATTGCAAAACCTAGAACAAGCTTAATCGTCGTAGGCAACTCTCTTATGGCTAGGAATGACTTATGTTAATTCAAAGAATGGCAGCGACGTACCTGTACCTTTAAAGTCGAAATGCATGAAATGCAGTTTTTAGCAGCGATTGTTTCAACTGTTAATCAATTAATCGGTTGTTATGTTTAGGTATCTGAACTGGTACGTGTGTTACCTGACCAAGGAGGGGCAAGGGGAAGAACAGCAAGTGGGGATGGAGGGGAAGGAAGGGTACTGTAGGATGGGGAAGGAATAGGGAGAGGGAAGGAAATGGGTAAGAGGAAGGAAAAAGAGAGTGGGGAATGGAGGCAAATGGGAACGGGTAGAGGCAACACCACATAGAGCAAGGCCGCAGCGCTCGGAGTTGTGACGTCACAGATTCACGACAAGTGCGCCGACCTGAGAGGAAGGCTTCTCCTCCACACATGGTCTCTTTTTTGTTCTTAAATGTGTTTTCCCAAAGACGCCAAGCGGCGCATGCTCCGGCCTTTTTTGTTTTTGTTTCTAGCTTTTCCCGAGCCCAGTGTTCTCCCGGGGCAGTTGCGCAATGGACAATTTTTGCCTCCTTTGCGCACGGCGGCTTGCACAACTCTCGCGGCGGGAGCGCGGGAGTACGCGGACTGCTGTAACCGTCTCTTTTGTCTTTTGTGTTTGGTGTGCGTGGCGGTTTACGCGTGGTGGTTGTCAAGTTACGGGCGGCTTTCGGGCTAGCCATGTCAGGCCGGCGCAGCCGTAGCCTTGGCTATTGTAACGCGCTCCGGGCGCCCGAGCGAGAGAAGAAACGAGAAAAGAGCGAGCGATGAGCGAAAAAAAAAGAGAAAAGTAGGGTGACGTCACGGCGACGTCAAATATGTTGATCACCCTCTCCGGCAACTAGGACGGGTACAGCCGTTAACATACATGTTCCCTCCGGGCGCTCTTTCTGCGCTCAAGCGTAGGGTTCTTGTTTCCGCCGCCTCAAAACATGGCGTTACAATCGCCGCCTCTACTGCTGCCGGGCCGCCCCTACTTGCCCCTAGATGGCGCAAGTTGTCCTGTCGCCTCCTTGGCGGCCGGTTCGCCGCCGCTGCCGCCCCCCCCGCCCCCCCCCCCCCCGCCCCCCTGCCCCCGCCGTTTACTTGCCTGATTTCATTTCTCCTCGATTTCATTCTCGTCTTCCGAGGCTTTTATTTTATATCTTTTTTTCATAAACCACTGTAGGCAACTTCAGAGAAGCTGCTCCTCAAGTGGGTAGGAGGCAAGGAGCACACATTTACTTTTCATACAAATTCTTTATTATTTACACAGATCTGATACATACAATGGAAGATATAAACAGATAATAAAATTTACGGAACAATAGAACAGATGGCACGAGAAGATCGTAAGAGCACAAGGAAAGAAATATACATTTATAAAAGATATCGCACCACCACAGTTTTGATCAGCAGAAACTTCAATGTTTTGTAGACAAAAAATGATGTTTTGTTTGCTACTCAGCCGATAGGTGACTTGTTTTACGGTTTCTGTGCTTTCCTATCAGCTGCAGACATTTTCAAATGAGGTTTTTGCAGATTTCATCTTTTAAAGGCGTAAATTCACCAGAGTTTATAGCAGAACATCTCGACGAACTTCTAGCCGACTGCTGGACAGAGAAGGTCTCCGACTGTTCCGTCAAGAAAGCACTAAGATTCTTCATCACATCATCCTTGTATACCAGGTTGAAAATGCACGCCAGAAAGCACTCAAGCTTGCCCACAAAAATAAGACAAGGGTCTGTGGGCAAAAAGAGAGCACCAAAAATGCCTGTGTCGTCCTGTGCGCTTAGCACGTGGTACGGTTCGATCAGCCTGCGAATTACAGGTGCAACGTCCCTGATAAGTAAGAAAAAACGAAAACAAACGTGTGTTCACTGCTGTGTTCACGGGGTTTCTGCCGCACGAGACTGAAAATCGACACCAGGATCGCACAACACGAAATGGGCTTGAAACGAAAGCGACGAAAAACGAAACTTTACCTCTCGCTTCGGAACTCCTTTGGGAATAGAAAGAACGACAAGACTTTCGACTTGCTGGAGTTCTCGCACCATTTCGCAGTGTAGTAGAGCCAAGGTATCCTCTTCCGAGAGCACCAGAACTTTCGAAGTCGAATTAGCGCGGACCGAGTGAACACCACGTTTTCCGGACAACACTCGGAGCAGACGACCACGCTCATCGGATGTCGGCGACCGTTGCACCGGTTGCGCCGTTGCCACGGCTGCCACCGGCCCGGCGGCAGTGTCGATCGTAACGCCATATTTTGAGGCGGTGGAAACAAGAACCCTATGCTTGAGCGCAGAAAGAGCGCCCCGAGGAAACATGGATGTTAACGGCTGTACCCATCCTAGTTGCCGGAGAGGGTGATCAACATATTTACGTCATCGTGACGTCACCCTGACTCTTGGCGGCCTCTACCGAGCTTTCCTTGAACGCCGCTAGCTGCGTTAGCCTGGCCATGTCTCATAAATGCTGTGTCCCTGGGTGCCATGCGAACTATGAAACGTAGTCGAAGAAAGTGGCTGTGTTTAAGTTCCCGGAGTATGAAGAACTGCGAAAAGTATGGGTGCGGGCGATTCCTCGAAAAAAAACCAGATCTATCGAAGCATACCAAAGTGAGAACTCTCATATCTTTTCACATTTTTTTTTTTTCAATTAATTTCGTTGAATTTTACGTTGACGTGGCAGCGCAGGCGACAAGCACAAGCTAGCTCTCGCTTTTAATTTTAAAAACGTATCTTTGTAGCGCAAGCTTCCGTTTTCAAAACCACGTTCAGCAGCCTGTAGCCTTCGCTCTATGTCCCCTTCTTATTCCTACATCTTTGGCGCATATTATTAAAGGAATCAGTGAAATCGTCGAGGTCTCAAAATCTGAAGGAAATTTCAACATGGACTCCGAACAAAGGATTGCAACTCAGAGACGACTTTCAACAACCAGTGATTTCTGCAGAGGACGATCCCAATGCGCATTTTTTGTGCAGTCTTTTTGACTGGCTGGACGCCTGGCTTGACGTATGGGAGAGCGAGAACCTTACCCGTGGCACGCTAACCAAGGAGACTCACTAAGCACTCCGTCAAACAACCCGAGCACTTGTACAGATCACCGAATACTGCTTCACTGAACTCGAGCTGAACTATGCCCTGCTGGGAAAGATTCAGACTGATAGCTTGGAAGACCGTTTCGGGAAGTACAGGCAGCTGGCTGGCTCGCAATATTGCCACGGGCGCGCTGCCTACTTGGTCAGCTGCGCCCGCGGCTGCCTACTTGGTCAGCCGCGGGCGCAGCTGACCAAGTAGGCAGCGCGCCCATGGCATAGCGGTTATCGCGCTTGCCTTCCACGCAGAAGGCCAGGGTTCGATTCCTGGCCGCGCCTGCACCTTTTGCTGACGCTGTAATGTGAAGTTCTAGTAAGTTCGAGAGCCGCCTTGCTAATTCGAGGTTAGAATGTTCTACGAACCAGAACCTTCCACGCCGAATGTTCCCAAAGCCCACGTGTGTACAAAAGGGGCTCCGCCTGGCAAGCCGGGTCAGTTTCGCCCCAGCGTTCGACTCTGCTCTTTCGCCGACTTCGACGCCCGCGACGCTCTACTGTTATCTTTTGTTTCCTTCTTTATTCTTGGGCACAAGTTCGCCCGATTAAACGTTTAGTTTACTCAGTTATTCACCGCCTCATCACTTGTCATTCGTGACATTTTGGTGGAGGTGCGGGGTAACGCATGCCCCTGCCGCG
>JAZHYW010032584.1:0-25338 GCA_037355805.1 Ixodes ricinus
AAGCTTTTTGGCAAATGTAGTTGCAGCTCGGTAAATTGTCGGAAATGTCTTGGTCTTTGGCATGAGGAATGGGACTCAGCGCCCAGGGTGTTTGGAAAATATTAACTGCGTAACAACACCCACAACGTACCAAGGTGTATCGTTAAAAAATTACCGTGGTCGCGAGCACTAAAAGAGGAGACAGACGGTAGAGCTTCGCGACAAAGCTGAGAGACGGAAGAGATGGAAGAGCAGGAACTTGTCGATGTTTACACGTGCCACGGTGTGCAATTTGTTTTTTGTCAAAATATTGAGGTATGCACTTCAATTGCTGCACTGCTCGCGCGTTAACGAACAGAAAATAAATAGAGTCTTCGCCGTTTTTGCTTTGGGATCGACCTGTGAATGGACTAGCCGAACGAAGTTCTTATCGGCCTGTCCGATCCGGTGGCTTATCATTAGCTCATTTATTTCTGAGTCAGGTTGTGAACCGATTTATTTTTGTGCGCAATGCGAATGTTGTTTTTCGTCCGCACTATGTGTCAGCTGCGCTTAGGCAGAGCTTTGCCCCAGTCTGTTGTTTATTCCGCCTGTGTCCCAGTGGGGCTACTGGCGAGAATTCATTCAGGCAACACCGATTTTGACCACTCTTTTTTCTTAGAAGTATTTAAGTGAAGTGTCGCGAAAAAATTGTTTAGCGGATATTGTCGATGTTGCTCTCCTGTTCCGTTATACAGGTCGTTGGATTGTGTGGACCCGTGTCAAAATGTTTTTCAGCGAGTGAAGAGAATGGCAGTGCCTGCAACTGTGAAATCATTTTTTCTTTAAATTGCATACCGGAGTGCTACCGGTTAAGACACTGTCGGGTGAGAAGGGTATATTTGTAGCATGGGGTGAATTGTTTTTCTTTATTAAGAAGCCAGAGACGGTAGAGCATATGTTTTTGGAGTGCTGAGATGGGGTAAATTTTTGGGACGTTCTCCAGCGTACATTGAAGAAGAGTCTCTACCTTTGGACCCACACGGCATTCGGTACTTAGCCGTTGAAAATGACAACACTATACCGTTCTACCTCGTTTTCTCTTGTGGGGCTTCAGAGCATTTGAAAGTCGCGTATGGCCGTGAGGCATGCCAGCATTGACGTCAGACAGGTTCATGAGTACTTTTGCGAAATGATGCGGCAAATTATAGAAGTGTGGAAAGTTCAAAGCTGTGTGCCTGATTGGGTATCTGTGCTGGAAAGTGTGGCGCATTCGAGATCCTTTTAACATATAGTCATGGTGTCTGCTGTAGGGCCGACAGGATTCTGTTTATCATTTTTACAGTGTTTTTTTCGGTCAAAACCCGGCCAAAAAGAAAAAAGAAAGCCTCGGTGACTCCGAGGCAGAGTGCCGGCCTACGGATCCTCAGGTGGAAGGTTCGAATCCCTGCCTATAGATGCACGCAATATGACGGAGGCATATTGCAGAGAAGGCGCCGTGTAACCGAGCTTTCGGTTGCACGTCAAGGGATGGCCAGGTGGTCGAAATTAATTTTCAGTCCTCCTCTGGGGCGTGCCAAATACCCTTCGTTAGTTTCACTCGTAAAACCCCCAAATTAGACTTTTATATATTTTTTTTTATTTTAATATTATTTTGTTTATTTGCTTTGGTGCTAACTTTGTATAATATGCACGCTACTAAGGTCAAGAGTTGTTTCTGTTCAGAGTAAAAAAGAACTACCATAGCAACAAAAGCACACCAACAAATCATCACCCCTTTTCTGCTTAGAAAGGTTTCTTTATTGGAGATTATTACCGATCTCACTGCTCATTAATCACTTGATTTCCATCGATTGTGACGAGGTGCCCAAAAGAAAAAAGCTGCATCTGATCTGATCAAATGAAACATATTGATTGGTGTTCCGAGTGCGACGCTATGCAGAATACACCCAGCGATGTCTGAGGCAGTAGCACTGTAATCTACCCATTCGAAATTAGAAATCCCAGAAAATGTTTTCTCTCACACACGAAGGTGTGCCCCTCCGGAAACTGAAGTCTTCACGTGCTCATTTGATGTTTTTAATCAACTAGTTTACGACGGATAATATCGTTAGCGTCTAGTGTTACAAAAGCTTACACTCGTTGTAGATACGACTACTAAAATCTGAGGCACTCTCTCATGAGGAATGAAACAAAATCCAGAATCCAGAACAAAATACGAAAAAGATACTCAAAATAGTTTTCGAAGGCGCTTTTTTGTATTACTAAAGTATTACGGCGTCAAAAAGCAAGCTAAAGTACCAACGAAACCCAATAAAGAAGATTTCCAACCAACCAACCAAACAAAAACAATTAAGTGTGTTCAACCCACGGTAGCTGGTTCCATTTTCTGGCTGTTAATTTGATTCCATGCGATACAAGACGGAATTACACGTTCTGTGAAATTCGAAAAAAAAAGAAGCTTTTGCGCGCGCAGGGAAGAAAAGAAAACGAACCACGGCTATTCTTGGTCGTAGCGTAAACACACTAATCCTCCAGGCCGCCTTAACGCTTCGCGCTCCAAACGCAGCCGTTTCGATACGGTGTTTGTTTGGTCAAGACCGGGAGCGAGCTACCGGCTTTTGCTGCCTTACAGAGAAGCACATACGCTTTTTTTTTCTTCCTTGAAATTTGAAGATATTTTGTAGTTTTGCGTAAATAACACGGAGGTTGCAGGGGGCCGAAAAAGGGCAGCTCTTCCCGCCTGGCCGTGTGGCTTCATTCTTTACGAAACGCGTCATCTGCGGGGAGGCACGATACAAAAGTTGCGCTTTCACGTGCCATTAAAGCCGCCGCGCTCGACTTTCTACCGGAGCGTGGAGTTCCCAAGGGGCAGCAAATTATGCGGCCGATCGGGGCTGCATCCACCGGTTACTCTCTAGTCTCCATATAGAGTGATCATAATCTACAGAGTAAAAAACGGGACATCGCGGGAGGGGGGGAGGGGAGAGGGGGAGAGGGAGTGGAACGGAAGTGGGTAGCAGGGCCGAAAGAAAAAGCAAGCTCTGCTACGATTCAGTACACTGTGCAAATGCATATTCTTCCGAAGAACTTCGTTTAGTTGATACACCAGCACCTTTCTTCATTTTTAAACAAATCAAAGCTTGCCAAATATAGTAATATATAAAAGTGACCCGAACAAACGTTCGTGCGAACTGAACGTATTGACCAATGGTACCACAAAACGAGCTCTAAATTTACTCTATGAGAGGTAACATTTTTATAGTCAGTTTATTTTTATAAAATGTAGTATGTGTTCTTTCAGATTTCTTCCACTCGCTTAGCACCCATTTTGCAACTCCGCACGCACTTTCCCACGACACCCGGACGTGACGCTTCGTTGATACACAAGTTCGAAACAGGAGAAATGCATCTTTAAAGCTGGACTGTCCCTGCGAAAACTGGTCAGCCTTTCTCTATATTCACTGGCAGCACTACAGCGTTCACGAGTGTGTGCCGCACAACGACGCACTCGGGACGCCAATCACTGACTTCCCTTTAATCAGCTTTGCCAATGGGAAGGAGGGGAGGCATCTCTCCTTCATGGGGATGCAGTATCAGAGACAAAATGGCGCACAGCCTTGGTGCCACTGAGACTTCCGAAACCATTGTGGCAAGATGCTCACCGCCCACCTCATAGTGTGAAGGAATTAAAGGAGGGCCGGTGATTCTTTTTTTTTTTCTGCGATGTGCGGACCAGCAGTAAGTACTCGGAACCTGTGAGGTGGACCTTTATAGTAGTTGCTGCTTTTATGAATGGATATATTTTACAGCACTGAAACAGCGCCAGACTATTGCCGTTTTATTTGAATGGCAGTGCAAAGTCCTGCACACAAAACATGATTGTTTGGCCACGTTTCCAGAATGCTGTATTTCTAAGATTTCACTAAGCGGTACTTCGATCGATAAGCAAACCTCAATCTTGAGCATTGCAAAACCTAGAACAAGCTTAATCGTCGTAGGCAACTCTCTTATGGCTAGGAATGACTTATGTTAATTCAAACAATGGCAGCGACGTACCTATACCTTTAAAGTCTAAATGCATGAAATGCAGTTTTTAGGAGCGATTGTTTCAACTGTTAATCAATTAATCGATCGTTATTTTTGAGGTATCTGAACTGGTGTGTTACCTGACCAGGGAGGGGCAAGGGGAAGAACAGCAAGTGGGGATGGAGGGAAGGAAGGGTACTGTAGGAGGGGGAAGGAATAGGGAGAGGGAAGGGAAATGGGAGAGAGGAAGGAAGAAGAGAGTGGGGAAGGGAGGCAGATGGGAACGGGTAGAGGGCACTGTAGGAGTGTGAGGAGGGGCATTGGGAAAGGAGGACACGGAAGGGAGGAGAGAGTAATGGGCCGAGGGAATTAGTGGCATGAAGTATATATTCTCGCTAAATTGAGCTGGCGAAACTGAATTGGTGTGTCACATGACCAAGAAGGGGAAAGGTAGGGCTCCATAGAAGAATGGGGGTGGCATGGGAAGAGGGGCTAGAAGAGAGAGGGAGAGGAGGATGGGCCCTAGGATCACCTTGGTTATCTAGGAGGTGCTGCTACGAGGGGGGAGGGATAGGAAAAGAAAGGGAGAGGGAAGGGATTAGGGAATTTGTTTGCCACGAGACGTATATTGTTTCGCTAAATTTAGCGGGGAAACTGAATTGCTGTGCAGGTCACGTGACATCTGGTCCCGTGACGTCGATTTCGCCGGCCAAATTTAGCGAGGAAACTGAATTGGCGTAGAGGTAACGTGCCGTCTATTTCACCAAGTTGTATTGGTGACGTGACATCACGTGACGTCACTTTACAGCTAAGTTTAGCTGTAAATGCACGGACGGACGGAAGGACAAAATGTGAGGAATGAGGGTTACGTTCAAAATTTCATTTCACGCTTTACTAAAAGCAGGTATTGTGATACCGTGAAATCATCGAAAGAGGCGTTACATAATCCTATTTTGAAGATGCCATAAGTTTGGTGTAAGATTTGTAAAACAGCAATATAGAAAAATTACTGTACCTGCTATTAAAACAGTTCTATAATTCTCTGAAGCTGTGGCAGTCAAACACAAGTCTTCGGTTGCACGCTACCATGAAACAAACTTCCGGCTTTCAACTGCAATCTCGTCTGACCTTCTACACATTCGTGAGAGCTACTACTTTGAATTAGTACGATCTCCGAAAAACTGTGCAGTTTGAGTCGTTGTATGAATAAAACCGTAAGTCGGCAACGCGATAAACTCACGAAAAATGCAGAAAGGTATATGTTCGTTTCCTCTCGTGTGTTCCTGCGTCTCGGGGGATATTGTTTCGAAAATAAAATTGGCTCTCTCGCTAGTTGTTCTAAGTATTTATAAGTCTTCTCCGCGAGCCTTCCCGAATCGAGTGGAGTGAAGTCCCCATCCACCTTCCCAGGAAAAAAAGAAGAAAAAGAAGTCCATATATAAACGCTTTGAACCGTGACCGGGGGACAGCCATCCAAGACGCCTAAACACACTTTCAATTTTAACTCCACAAAAGTCGAAAACGAAGACCCAACCGAGTAAGAAAACGGAGGAAAAGTGAAGGACGTGAGTATCTTTGGTACTGTGGGTTCCTCGGAACGTTTCGACGTATAGATTCCCGGACGGAAACCCGATTTCTTTCGGTGACCGGGCGCCGCAGCGCCTCTCGGGTGCCCCTTCATTTCCGGTGGCCTTCTTTTGTGGCAGCCCGGGCGGGGAAGGGGCACCGCTCGGGGTCTGCCCAAAGTTCGATCCGCCCAGGGGAACGTCTTCTCGCGTTGCCCCTTTCGCCCACCCACAATTGAAACTGCCACAAGGGGCTGCCGCTGCGGTCGGAGGTGATGGAGCGACGCGCCAGTCTCGCGGTTATTGATAGACACGCTTTTTTCTTTTTCAACAAAAACTGACGGCAAAAATGTGTGTTCAAAATATTTGAGAGAGTTTAAGTTTTTTGGATGGCATGCTTTTCCGGGGTGAAATCTGAGAATAATCGTCCGGATAAACTCCAAAATGATAAAATATTTAAAAATAATGTATTAAATATATATATTTAATATCGGGTGTCTCAAATAGCGGCCAGGCTCTTTCGGTTGTTTAATCCTATCGCGCAAAGATACGTTTCCCAACAACTTAATCAGTCCAAAGAAATGATTAAGTTGTTTGAGGAAACGCATCTTTGAAGGGTCAAACCCTTTCTTTGTGTTCAGTAGTGATTCACCTACGTTCCCCGGGTGGCGGTGGTTATGCTAGAATGTGAACGTTTGTGGGAGTGTATCGCAGCCGAGGTCTTGGGAGATAAGAGAAGGTTTACCCAAGTGTCATTGTCGTCTTGTCAAATTGTTTTTTTTTTCTCGTAGAGACGGCGTTGGAATTGTGGTATAAAAGGCGTGTACGAAATAAATTTTGCAGCTGAGTTTGAGACGTTGCCTCCTCTTTTTCTACCTTCTGTTGTGTTTTCTTTCTGTCCCAGTCTCAGGTTTACAATCATGTTCAACTTACACCAGCTCGCCTGCACTCTGACTATTTTCGATTACAGAAGTTACCGGTCAATTTCGCAAGCACTTTTATTCTTCATTCTTAAGTGCCATAATTCCTGAAGCGCCCGAAGGCATTATATTATGGCAACCATGAAAAGCGCAAAAGATAGACGAAGGACGACTGAGAGGAATGTACACGACAAGCGGCTGATTTACAACTGAATTTTTATTGAGATGAAACATGAAACGCTTGAACCACCAAAACACAAAACACACCGCCAATCTGATGGATGGAATTACAATCTTGCTTCGTAACGACACCTGTAAGCAATCTCTCTGCCAAACAAGGCAATGGATCGCGAAATGACACACACGCCCTCCTCGCACCGTGACATCAAAAAACCTCCGTAATCTCCCTCGCTCTTTGGTTAGTGTGGCGCGTCACAATGGCAGTGTGAGTAGAGTGGCGCACACCCGCACCTCGCACAGTGCACCGCTAAGTGGCCAGAGGGAGAAAATCTCCATGGCGGGATCATGCTCTCTTAAACTATCATAGTTGCATCTGCCTGACTGCCCGACATATATTTTCCCACATGGCAACGGGATCTTATATACTACCCCAACTTCACAGTTCAAAAATCGTTTTTTTTTTTATGTTTCTTTTCACACTCAACCCCCATTTCGGTTAGGTTGTTAAGGTGTTTCATTAGTTTATCTGAGAGGTCGACATCGTTTGAGAACCTTGCCCCATAAGGTGATGCTTTGCAATCTCGTTTCAGTTTGGACATTAAAGACTAGCGAACCGTTTTGCTTTATGCCACATATTCATTCTCTCTGCTTGACGCATGGAATGTTTTTTCTTTTTTTGAGAAGAAATATCAGTTAACACCAGAGTGCGGGTTAACTATAGAAAGAAATAGATATCGCCATGAATTTCTGTGGTGCTACTTGGCTGTATATATGTAAATCGATTTTGAATTGGGATTGCACTGTTTTTGCGACCGTACTTATTGTTGACAAAAAGAGTAGTTTTAGTCTGACATTTATGTAGGTCATCCGTCCAAACCGTAATGGTCAGTTCCAACTCAGCCGTGATGAAACCTAAGAATGGGCAAACATAAAACAAGGTAGTTCGTGTCTTTCAAAGTTTTGTGGAAGCCGTTTAGAATAGGCTGCATAAAAAACGCGAAAGGCACGGTTTCTCTGCAAGGCAACGTCTGGGGTATCGAAATTCCATAAGCTATTTCCTTCTAATACAACGCCTAGAAAGTTAGCTCTGCTTTGAATTGTTATTAATTTGACGTTTAATATATGTTCGGCACTTTTTAGGATCTTCTTCGTAAAGTCTTTAAAAGTAATTGCGCCGAAAACACAGACAAGGACCAAGATGAAGTGAACAGCACAAGGTTGCACCCTGGTGTTAACTCTTGTGTTTGTTCATTTCGTCTTCGTCCTTGTCTGTGTTTGTGGCGCTATTACTTCTTAAAGACCATGAATCAGCAAGCCCACCTATCCACTTTTCTTCGTAAAGCAAACTCGAATGCTCTTTTTCACGTCCAGATTCATTTTACATCCAGAATATCAATTCTCAATCATCTCTAGGTCTTTTTGGAGTTCTGTGCAACCGACTTCATCATCAATTCACAAAGGCGAAAGAAACTTGTAAAAACAACTTAAAAAATCGCAACTTCCTAGACCGTTTGGAGGCGGTGTTTCGCCAGGGGACTTTGCGAGCTGCCATCTCCTAATATTGTTAACCTGGAGACAATTGCATTACCATCGCCTCTTATATATTTCAGTACAGACAGTAACAGCTAAACTGCGGCTTTCAGTCCAAAATATTTCCGCGCCTCGTCTATGGCTTTTCGCTCTCCAAACATCGCAGTAATTGACCCTGCGCTTGCTTTACGGCAGAGAGCAGGCAAGCAGGAGTTCTGTGAGGGTGAATGTCAAGAATTCAAGAAAGGGGATACACGCACCCAGGAAATTAAAACGATACCCGCCAGGTGGCACGTTTATGCTTTCTTGTCTCCCACCTTCCCCGGTGATGTCTTGTAATTTCAATTTTAATGAGCGAAGCAGCGGCGCGGCTTCTTTCTGCGCGCTTCACACCTCGCCGCGAGGAGAACCTGCTGCCAGTGACAGAACCCACCACCCCAGAGCTCGCTATAAGCAGACCATTACTTTGCCCTGTACGAAACCAGAACCGTACAACACCGTGAGTGGTTTCTTACACATTGCATTGAACCCCTATTGAACATCCTTAATGACTGAAAGCTCGGAGAATGCTGTCTACGTTTTTATTGTCTTCAGTTGCGTGGACTTTTGTACCATAGCCTCTATCTACTTCGTCACCTCTGACAAACTATGCTTTTGTTTTGCTACTATAAGTCCCGTGTTTACCACTCTGCACACACACAACCACGGAAGTATTCCTTTCTATATCTATGAGAGTCGTCTATTAGCTATCTGGCATAAAGTTTGGATTCAGACAACTGGAAAAAAATAGCTTTCTTTTTACGAAGCACGGATGGCTTCTTGACATTTGCAATATAAAGGATCGCAATATGTAGTTTATGCATATACTACGCAGAGATACATATACCACGGATTATTTTTTCTTGTCTCCAAGAAGGAAACAGTCGAAATGTGCAGATTAATGAGCCCTACTGATCGAATGGTATAAATGTTCCGAAGCTGGTGCAGTGGTTCGTGAACCTGACCGGTAATCAGGAGACCCGGAGTTAAACTTCCGGTGCCACCAAATATTCCGCTGCCGGCGGCTTCTTTACATTTATCCCATTAGATCATTACCATTCATTAATCAGCCCATTTTTACTAAGGTTATTTAGCATCTCTTTGGTTTTGATAATGCTGAGAAGCCGTCAACGCTGCACATGAAGGTAATAGTGTGCATATATAACATGTCTCATTTTTGAAAATACCGGAATCTCATACATTGTGTGTACAAAGTGAATGCCTTTTTGTGCCAGTTAGTTAAATCGACAGTCAGTCAACAATATAAAGGAATAATTTTTTTTTTGTAGACCATTTCATTTAGCGCTTTCGGGGCGGCGCCATTTTGTTCGACCGCAGTGCCCTTTCCACACATCCGGAAAGTTCAGCAGGCTCGACGGGGTAGAACGAGAGAGAGGCCACGGGCCCATTTCGCTAGAAGACGACAAACCAGGAGTTTGCCGTTCTCCATCTTTGGGTTGTAACGGCGGACTGTACCGCCGAACATCGAACTCTCGCTCGTGGCTGCCGTTGTGAAGTGGTTCGCGTTCTTAGAATAGTTATGGCTACTCCAAATTCAGCCTATAGCACTCTGTTGTTTTATTTCAGTAAATGATCAACTAGCGTATCTTTGTTCCGTAAATTCAATAGCAGTGGAGTCAGCCGAGCAGTACTACCCTCAACCACTGCGCCCATTGCGTCAGGAGAGCACGTTTTTATTTATTATTTCAAACTTTCAATCATCGTCGCTAAAGGCCTACACCAGAACGAGCTTTGTATAGTAAAAAAAGCTACAGCAACCGGATTTACTTTTCGCTGGAGAGACCGGCCACTCTGACACAGTTTTCATTATTCTTCTTTTTATTTGCGCGTAAGTAACAAGCGCAACTGAATCCGGTTAATATTTTTATCGAGCATAGCATTACACGACAACTTGCATATCAAAATCGGCGTATCTGAGCTTGAAATTTCCAAAATGATGCAATTTTAAACCGAGTTTGAACGCCAGTCGGATGTTAGGTACAGCCCACTCGGCGGAGCAGACGACGCGCGGGGTGAGAGGGGAGGGCATTTCTTCTTTCTCCGCTACTTCCTATTGGAACGGTCTATAGGCACTGAAAATATTTAGCTCCTTAAGGGTGTGAAACGTATGTTTCAGACACTAACACTCGTGACTATTCCCTTTCAGCACCCTTATTTTTATTAACGCATTCTTTTAACACTGAAGTATAGGACGCAGAACGAAACCTTGCTTTTCGTTTTCTAAATTTTTTGGGGGCCGAGCTCCAGTTACACGTTCCGTCGGTTTAAAACAAATGCTCGTTTCTGTTGTGTCTCTGAGGATGTAACAAATCAACAAATACTTGCATTCCCGCATTTTTCACTAATCAATTTAAGTTCGGAGGCACCGAGCATCTAACGATTTCTTTAGCACCTCAATGAATCGGATAGGCTTTATAAGTTTATGACCGATGGCCGCCATTCAACCCTATCTTTTTCGTGAATCACCTCGTCGTCTGGATAAATTGTTGAGGTATATGTTTAGGAAAAGTATTTATATGCTGAAATCATCTCAGTGCTGCCGATGAGTGAGTACAGATGACCCGAGCAATCACCAAGGCACGTAGCGTCTAGCAGTTGTTGTTTTGGCAGCTTAATAATATTATATAATCGTAGGCATTACCATAACGACGAGCGCTGTCTCAAACAAAACAGAAAAAGATAAACATTACCTCCATTTGCGCACTTGGTGAGATAGTTCGGTACCAATTAGGGTAAGTGTTTCTTTGACGCCTTGCAAAGCCCGTTGATCTTTCCGGCGCATGTTTACTAGCGTTGAGTCCCCCTAAATGTCTTAGAGCGCGGGGTGTTTATGAAACCTCAATTTATTATTTTATGTTTCGTATGCCAGTGAAAAATAACTATCAGGAGGTCACTTTTTGTGTTTATTTTATACTCGTACCCTCCTATTATCTAAATATTGTTACTAAAAACAAACTGTCTGTGTTTTACTTTTTTTTCTGCCTGCGCAGGAGAGCCAGGCTTGCTTATCTACACTCTTTAACTGACAAGCCTGCAAGTGTCTCTCTTCTTTAGAATCCGGATGAATGGATAGATAGATGGATGGTGGCTATTCCCTTCGAATCTGGTGGTGACTTGCGCCACCTATCCAAGTAGTGTTTTAGTTCAACATAAAATTTTGACTACGTCAATTTAATATAATTCAATATATCCGTCCCCTTGATTTTCGCCACTATTCCTCTTATCTTCTTTTACTGATTTCTACCTCTTAAAGAAGGTTTGTTTTACCGTTCTCTTCGAGTCTAAGAGCCCTGAGGAAGTTCAGCTTCTCCGCGTAATATCCTTGGGTGGCCGCGCCCTCCACATTCCATAATGACATACTATGGCCTTTTGACACCCTCCCCGCATACCGTGCATGTTGGATCCCCCTCTTGAAATTTGGCCCTGTACGTCTTGGTTCTCAAAACCCCGCCCAGCTTTAAACAATAACGCATTACTCTCTATAATTATTGAATATTCCTTCCTTTCTAATACATTTTGGCGGGCTAGTTGGTTCATGATTTGTAGAAATAAATAAACTGCGCAAAGGACGAGGACAGATGTAGAAACGAGTACGACACACGGAGCGCAGATGCGCTTTGTGTGTCGTACTCGTTTCTACATATGTCCTCGTCCTTTGCGCAGTTTATTTATTTCTACTTCCTTTCTAATATCAGTTTTCCTTTACGCTGCACATTTCCGAAGTTGGACTCTGCATTCTTGTCTCCCACATTTATCCCTCCTTCTCCCTCCCAATATGCTTCACTGTTCCTGTCCACCCATCTTCCTGTGTGTTACAGTACCTTGACGCGAGTCGTCGTGTTCGTTTTCTCTATCCTGTGTCTACGCTGCTCATATATTTACCTAAATATTCTGCCTGTCCATCTCTCCTCATAAATATCCCGGAGCCGTTCCTAAAATTTCAGTTTGCTATTTTACTCCCTTGCCTCGAACGACGAGCAACCCATATCTCCCTGTACACTTTCAGTATGAGTTTTCTCATGGCTCCTACTGCCAACCTGCCTACAATACGCTGTTTGAACTCCGGTCTTGACTGTACCTACGGCGTCATGCACAAAACAGCATTTCCAGATGTTAAACGAGGCACTATAACCCCTTCCAGATACTTCTCACTACCTCGTATCTGTTAAAATTCTATAATGCTCATTTATTTATTACTGATGCATTCCTGTTTCTTTTAGTTGTCAACTATTTTTTCATGTTCTTGAAGGTACTGCGTACCCTCGTTTAACCACACTCTCGAATACTTGTATTGCTCTACTCTCGGGACTTTAAATCGTTATATACATAATCGGTAGTCCTGCGTGTCGTTAAAACCCATAATTCCTGACTTCTATGCTCTAGATTACGCTACCAGCACGTCACTTTCTTGTCCAGATATTGTCATCAGTTCTGGGATATCTCTATTCTTGTCTGCCATCATAAAGATATCATCGGCATGCATTAATCCCGGAATCACCTGTTTAACTCTTTCACTCTGCCTAAAGTAGGAAAGATCAAACCCAACGCGGTTCTTCTCTAGCATGCGTTCTAATCTATGCTAATATGCCAGAAACTGTAGTGGTGACGACGTGTACCCTTGTTTAAGACCCCCTGCCTACGGCTATCGGCGGTATCTGTTCGCCTAGCCATGTTATTATCCCTGCTTATCCCTGTAGATGCCTCTTAACAAATTGATCACCTCCAATTCCGAGCCTTGCTTCTCCTAAAATACTGCACACATCATTCTGGTCTACATTGTCATAAGCTATCTTGATATCTAGGAACACAGAACAGATCGGTCGACTTTCGTTTCCTTCAATTGCGATGGAGTGATTTAAAGAGAATATATTATCTTCTAATCTTCTCAGCTTTCTAAGCCCGTATTTGTAGTCCGCCTAGTATTTGTTCATTTTCAACCAATCCTATGTACTACTCTTCAGTACCTGCATTGGTAACCTGTATATGACCGACGTTACTGTTATTGGGCGGTAAAACCCAACATCACTTTCCTGTCCTGTACTTTTTTTATATAAGATGCATTATGCCTAGCCCCCAACCCCTTGGAGTGGGCGCGGCGATTGTCGAGCGAGCATGTCGCCTAACTTCTGCTGGCTCTTCCTACAGGCGCTGTCATGCTTCAACGAATGCTCCAACGGGGAATGCAACATCACCAGCCACCTGACATCTACGATGACGCTCAATAATTTCGTGCCGGCCGCCAGGCACCTTCACGCGCTGAAGTCCACCCCGGTCATCGCAGCGCTTGGATCGATTTCCGCTTCCGCGTTACGTCACCTGCGAGACACCTACAAGGGAGCTGCCACAGCATTTCATCTTCAGTGGGAGCGGCGATTGTCGAGCGAAGATGTCGCCTAACTTCTGCTGGCTCTTCCTACAGGTTGGTTATTCATTCGGATCACTTAGAACTGACGATATCACGATTGTAGTTGTGCCGTGCCCATGGTCTTTGTGTCATATTGCGCATGACTGTTTGTTAGTATGTACGCTTCTTCTTTGTGGGGATGTGGAGTCAAACCCGGGGCCTACAACTGAAGAAATGTTTCAGACAATCATTGACGGCCAAACCGCGATTAAAAATGAAATATCCGAGCTCAGGGCTCGACACGAGCGTAATGACAAAAAAAATGGAAGACCTAACGTCTAAACGTACGGGTATTGAGAAAACTCTTAACGAAATAAAAATAAAGACTATGCAAATTGATTCTCTGAAACAAACTGTAACCACTCTTGAGCAAATTATTATGAAACAAAATGCAAGAACTACTGATCTTGAGGACACGAGTCGCCATTCTAACCTTCTAATCCATGGCATCCGCGAAACGCCTAACAAATCCGAGGATCAATTAAAAAGTAAAGTACTCGTTGACCTTTTTCAAAATAAACTGGGTGTTGCGTTCTCGCCCGTTGCGCGCGCTCAAAGGCTTGGTAAACGTGGTTCCAAAAGACCGATTATTTTATACTTTTGAGGATTACAATGAAAAAACAGAGGTTCTGCGCAATGCTAAAAAACTGAAAAGCTCGAAAGTGTTTATAAACAATGATTACTCACAGGCTACACTCATGAAAAGAAAAATGCTATGGGAGAGTGCCAGGCACAATAAAAATGAAGGCTCCTATGTTTATCTATTTAATGTTAAGCTTCACGTGAATGACAACGTATTTGTATAGGACGAAAACAAAAATGCACGCACAAGTATTTCAACCCAGACAAAAACCACCCCTTCTGACTGACTAGCACCTAATCGCAAACAGTTTCAACTTTTGAAAAGAAATGCACGAATTGCCGTCAACAAATCGCACGCACAAGGATCTATCCTTCTAATGCATGACCCGCATGCTTGTGCTATAATCGAAACCTGGCTTACTGATTACATCAGTGACGGAGAGATATTTACAGATCAGTACAATGTATTTCGCAGGAATCGTGACGGAACGGGTGGCGGACTGGCTGTTTGACTTAAATCAGACATCGAAGTGGTTCTGGAAACCCAAATAGAAAATCATGAAAGCTTGTTTTTACACCTGAATTCTTGGGGCAACACTGTTATCCTTGGAGCTGTTTATCGACCCCCTCTGCTATTCCTGACCACTTGTGCAAATTATTTGACCATTTTTGAAATTTAGCAGCAATAAAATAGTCCTGGTTGGTGACTTTAATATCCCGTCCGTTGACTGGCCGAATATGTGTAGTTCATCTTCTCAGACAGAAAGTATGTTTGATATGATGTTCGCCTTTGATCTGAAGCAATTAGTAAAGAATCCAACCAGAGGATGTAGTACCAGTCACTCCATTCTTGATCTTGTTTTCGTTAACAATTCGCTTACTGATTGCACCATATCTGTTGAACAAGGTATATCTGATCACAATTAGGTCCTCTTGACATGTTTGCTTGAGCGCTTTTCACCTAAACAAAGAATTATATATTCGCCTTTCAAAGAATTTTCACGAGCAGACGATACTAGCATGCTCGACTATCTTGGCATAAACCTTTTATAAATTCACTGCTACAAGTGTTGACGCCCTTTGGCTAAAAGGGCGTCAACACCCTTTTAAAGGGGCGTCAACACAAACATAAAAAGGCACTTGTGTGGGTACTGCCTTGACAACTTTGCACCTACGAAATACAAGCGCCTTAATCGTGATAATCCGTGGACTAATAGAAAAATCATACATCTCAAACGCAGAATAAAACGGGGGAAAAATCAAGGCCGATTAATTGTGATGTCACTAATTTGCAGAGCGATCTTCGTAGCCTAATTTCTGAGGCTAGGGACAACTACTTCTCCGATACGCTTCTAGAATTTCTAAAACAGGACCCTCAAAAGTTTTGGCGCTACTTGACTTAAACAAAATGAACCCGTTGAGCAAATCATGGTGAATGACACTGTCTCTACTGACCCTGGTGTTATAGCGTGCCATTTCAATAGGTATTTTCAGACGGTTTTTCCGATAACAGTAACCATGATTATGTCCTTTCTGCCGTATCAAAATGTCAATCTGAGTTCATAACTTATCACGGCATAGTTTCTTTGTTGTTGTCACTCAAAACGAAAACAAGCGCTGGTGCTGATAGGATTCCAAACACATTTTTACGACGCTGCGCTGAGTCCCTAGCCCATTTTCTTCTCATTATTTTTCGTACATCATAGTTGAACAGCTCGTTGCCAGAAGACTGGCGTACTGCCATAGTAGTACCCGTGCACAAAAATGTGATCACCTAGCAGTTGAGAACTTCCGTCCCATTTCCTTAACTTCTCCTTCGTGTAAATTGATAGATCATATCATTTGCAGTAAAATCAATCAACTGCTGGATAGCCGTAATATTCTAACACAGCTTCAACATGGCTTTCGCAAAGGCTTATGAACTACGACCCAACTCGTTATTACCATCCATGAGTTTGCGCAAATCCTCGATAGGGGAAGTCAAATTGATGTGCTTTTTTGGACTTCAGCAAAGCTTTCGATAAGGTGCCTCATGAACAACTGATTTTAAACTTGAACAACTTGGTCTTCCACATGGTTTTGTTAAATGGATTGCTGCATACTTATCAGATCGCACACAGTCTGTTTCCGTCGGAAGCTGCCTCTTTCCAGTTCTGCCTGTAACGTCAGGGGTTCCACAAGAAAGCCTTTTTGGTCCCCTTTTGTTCCTGGTGTACATATACAATATTGTATCAATGATTGACGCAGGTGTTCATATACGTCTTTTTACCGACGATTGCATTATTTTCAAAGAAAGAAAGTCGAGCTCAGATCAGTTATTGTTAGACCATACTTTGCAGTCAGTTGTATCATGGTGTGATACCTGGAAAAGGAAGCTTAATTCTGTTAAATCAACACTTTTACGTATTACCAAAAAAAGCAACCCTTTGAATATATTTATAAGATCGCGGACACCCCGGTTACTGTAGAGCGGGAATGTAAATATCTTGGTTTAATTATATCACACACACTTTCATGTTCTTCTCATATAAGCCATATTTGTGCCTCAGCATCCAGGAAGTGTGCTTCATTAGAAGAAAGCTAAAAGACGCTCCGATTCAGGTTAAGTTACATGCTTACTATTCATTAGTAAGATCCAAGTTGGAGTATGCAAATGTCGTTTGGGATTCATTCACTCAGAAAGACATCCGGAAGTTGGAGATGGTGCAATGTCGAGCAGTTCGGTTTATTTACGGAAAATATAGAAGGCTGAATTCCCCTTCTCAACTTATACAGGCTAACGGAATACACGCCATTCCGACCAGAAGTAAATTGGCACGATTAAAATTCTAGTTTCGTCTTCAACAAGGGCAGACTTGCATACACCCATTGCAATACATTTCCCCTGTAGAGTCAAGATCTACGCGGCACAGACATCAGTTTTCATTAACACCCATTTTTGCGCGTACTAACGTGTTTAAGTTTAGCTTTTTCCCCGGCACTATTAGCGACTGGAACGGCTTACCTCTCGAACTTTTTAACGATACCAACTTTGTACAAGGTCTGGAACGTCTTGATGACTAGCATGTTGCTTTGTATATTGCTGCATCTTCAACCTTTTCGCATAGACTTAAAAAAAAACAGATTGTATAAACCTTCATACTACACCTGTATAAATCATTTTGTATTACTGCATGATTGTACTACATGCTGCTTGATGGTTGCTGTTCTCCCCCCCCCTTTTATATATACGTATCCTGTATATTTGATAGTTGATTGTTGTAAACCTTTTTAATGTCGCGTCATTTGTTTGTTTTTGTGTGTGCGAATGCATATGTTGTACCCCACCCCTACTTGGGTCTTCAATGGCCTGTAGTATCTATCCTCTAAATAAAATGAATAAATAAATAAATGAAACTCTCTTGTCATTAAAAATCTTGTCGATTCCTTCTCGGATCTTTATCATAGACTGTTGACCCAAAATCTTTACTAGTTCGATTGGGATACCATTTGGGCCTGTTGACGTGCCACCGATGACTTTCTCCAATGAGTTTTTCCATTCTTTCCCAGTGATTTGAGAGCATTTCCTGCTTTTCCCTTGGCTTACAGAAATTGTCCACTGCGGGGATCTGCTTTCCAAACTTTCTTCAATGACCATACCTATGTGCTCATTTCCTTCTTTGCATTCCGATTTATTTCCTTCCGATGTAATAAAAAAGTGTTGTTATTTTTTGGTTTCTTGCCTAGGGAATTTAGATTGTTTCAAAATTTCTTCGCTACATTCCGATCTTTCTCGTTTACTTTTGCGACCCACTCTGATCCTGTTCTTTTAATTTTCTCGTTTACCATGACTGATGGATGCCTTCCTTCTAAGTCTTAAAAATATTTCCCACCTTGTTTCTGTCTTCCGGTGAGTCCCTCCTTTGCCTGTCTATGCTCCCTTGACGCATTCTGACGTTGTGTTTTCAACTCTATTACCTCGTTGTCCCAGCAAATATTTGGTCTAATTGTTTGTTTACCACCTCGCTTACATTTAACCTTACCTAATTTAACCTTGAGAACCCTGACTATGTTTTCACAAGTTAATTCTCCATCAGGTTGTCTCAATATGGCCAACTATATGTTCGTATCCGCCTTTTACAGTTGCTTTTCCGTGTAAGACGTTTTGTGCTCCTCCTTGTCTTCGACTAGCTCCCGTTTTGTCCTGTCAAAACTGATCCTAATGCGCTTATTCTCACTACCGAGGCTCTTCTTTCCATTCTCATCAATTTTAATTTTTAGCTTTGTGTATAGTCTTTGTGTATAAGACAGTCATCTGTTGTGGACTCTTGGTTACCTGAATCCCATGTAATTTTTTCTTCGCATTTTACTCCGTCGTTAACCACCACTAAGCCATGCTCCTCGCAAGCATCTATTAACATGTTTCCTGTCATGTCCGTGTATCCATCTAAATCTTCCCAATAAGCGTTCATGTCTCTTAATGTCAAAACCTCATGGTTATCCGCCAGCTCTCTAATTTCTCGTGATATACAGTCCAGCATTTGTCTGTTGTAATCCTTAGCATTACCTCCCGTTCATATGTAAACAAATCCCAGGATGACTCGTTCTCCCGCTATTTTGGCTCTGAGCCAAAGATTGCTCTGTGCACTCATCACTTATTCTCTCCCAATTGTTCGATTTTCTCACTAGGGCTCCGACTCAACCACCTCATCTTTGTCCTGTTCTGTTACATTCCTCCCACACAGTGGATTAACTGGGGGCTGCTCCGCATAAGATGTGTTACTCCACACCCAAACACACTCATGTTTTCCTGTTCTAATTGCTGTTTAGTTACCCCCCTCCCTTTCTTGCCCTATTTCTGCCGCCCTGTATATTTATATAGTTTATATTGATTGCCCTTTGGATTTTGGTTTTCTAGTTCTACATCTTCTCCGCTTCATCCCCTTCCCAGCTCCGTGTTCTAGGCTTTGTACCTTATACCTGCATAGATAAAAAAAAAATAAAAACCTGCATGTAATTTTTTGACCCACCATCCTTCCGGTGAGCTCACGGTGGTGAATACAGTCCTCGATAAGTGAATAACTACCATCTAAGGAGCGAGTCAAGAATCACTAGGCGCAAAAATAAATGGAGGTGAAAAAATACGTACTTAAACTTACACACACACACACATAAAAAGAAATAATAAAGAAATGAAAATGTTTCTTTGTTGGTACTACCTATTTTGTTTTTTCGTGAAATTTTTCGTTGTGTTCAAATTTAAGTGGGTATAGGTCGTGAGCTTATCTCTTGGCTTAATAAACCTTTAGCTGCGTTTGGATCTTTGCGTTTGCCCGCGTCTTTTTTCCCCTTGCTCCAGGGTTACTATGTCGGTATTTAGTGCATGGTATGATGTGATTTCCTGAACTTCGGCTGTCCTCAAAGGCACAAAATACATTTTTTATTCGCATTGTGGTACATAATTTGAATTTTTCAATGCGAACTTTTCAATAGCTTTTGCAGGTTTCTGGACGTCAATGAAGATTGTGTGCCAACACACTTCAGAAGAAAAAAAATGTTGTATCCGCTTGAAATTGGCGAAGAAAGAACACAGCCAAGAAACTTCAGACAGCTCATCTCACTTGTAAACCGTTTACACGCGCGCGACATTTCATGTGACATCTTAATCTTTAAAAAAGGATATATGACTTTAGACAAATAAATGTGCGTGATGAGAAAGCCTCCGACAGCGAAGACATGCATAATCACCTAAAAGCGACCAGAAGCCTTTTTGAATAGTGTTTATACCTCCGGAGCAGAGTAGTCCGACCTTTCTTCCGTGTGTCCTTTTTTCTTCTAATTTTGTTGTTAGCTGAAAAGAACCCCAGGCTTATGGTCGTTTATTTCTTATCTTTTACTTCATTTCATCATGATAAATTTTTTTCCGCTTCTGCGCCTCGCACCGCTAGATCAAAACAAAACCTCCTGTCACATTCTATGGGCGCCCCACGATCAAAGACCGCCAAACTTAGAGAACGGCGTGGGCGGGTTTAACCGGGCGCTTCTTTTTATTCTCCACCCGCCATTCGCCGCGCCTTGAAGGTCCTTTATTCTAGCGATATTTTCAGTATTTATTTTTTTGTTAAAGTTTAACAGAAAGAGGCTCAGTGTGCGGTGAGACTGCGCAAGGTGCTGCATATTTATTCGCCTCTTCATGCCGTGGCAAAGCCTGCAATTTTGTGAGGTTCATGTTTTTCTTCTTCTTTTTTTACGGGTGGCTTTTTCTCGTGAAGCGCGGACTACTAAGCAGCTCTTTGTAGAACTACAACGAAGATGTGTTCACGTGTAGAATGTTCTAGTGCAGTATGAAGCTATCCATCGAGATCGAAAGCAGACATGATATGAATACTGGGCGACTCGGGTAAAGCGAACAAGACATCGGCACTTCTGCTTTAGTTAAAGCGTCCTATTGATGAATGCCGTATTTTTTAAACAAAGTATGCACCAGAGATGAACACATTCCCCTGAGATAACATTCTAATGATGGCGTTTCAGTTCTGAAACAGGCTAGCGATCTTTTTCCGCGTTATAACGGCGTTGCAGTCTTGATGTCACACGCTGCGAGTAATGTGATACTATTTATATCTGGTTACTTTGTTTGAAACAAAATGACGAGCGCTTTATGCTTTGAAAACAAGGAAGAGTTGCTACTTCTTGGTGAATTTTATACCGAGCAGCGAGAAATGGTAGTTAGTTTAATTTATATAACAGCTTCGTGTTCACCCCAACTCGTGTTGTCCCCTTATCCCCACTCCACTGCGAGAGCTAAATGCCTGTGTTCTGCGTTCTAACGCGTTCGACAAGTGCAGTGGAGACAAAAGCAGCTAGCTTTAGGTCTACCCACTAATCATTCCAACCAGAGTTCCGCGTACTGACGTCACCGCGCGCTCTCGTCTCCTTCTCTCCCTCAGTTTCTCGGCGCATAGTCATCTGGAGACTCCTGCATGAATAGCCACAGTCTGAGATTGAGCTTGAAGACAAGGGCTCGAAAACAGGCTTTTGAAAGTTGTAAGCAACCAGAAACATTTGCATTAACGACGTTTACATCGATGTACCTGTCCTTGTCAAGAAACGCCGCTTTTCGAAATATTTGTTTGCTTAGAAATATTTTAACAACAAACGACGCAGCCAAACCGCACAAACCGGTACCCAGCGAGGTCGTTGCACGTGCAGAAAGACTAAAGTTCCCTGCTTGCATCGCGGCAGCGGTACCGTAGCCAAACTGGCTGGTGAGATCGGGCTATTGATAAGCCATAACGGAGTTTCAACGAGCGGGCACCTTTTATGTGTGTCGCAGAGAGTCCATTCGCTGAAAGCTATTGCTTTCATAGTTGCTTTAATTGCAGAATGCATCACATCAAATAAATGAATACATTTACGGAGCGCGACATTTTTCTATTCTTACAAGTAACTCTCCGCACTTTTTCTGCTTTCCTCTCCCAATTGAAATCTTCCATTTCAAAGAAGTCATTATCAAAAACTTAATAGCGCTTAGTATAAATGACTAGACACATTTCTACGCAGTAAGATTTCATATTAGTTAATGCACTCCCTGCACAAGGTATGAAAATCGAGAATGTCCTGTTTTAGGTTTTGCACGGCGTACCAGAAACCTTAGTTCCTACGACATGAAACCTGGCTCAAGCTCCACGGCAATGAACGACGAAGGCAAGTTCATTTACTTAGACAACTCTGCATATATGCTAAAGTTTGTATCATTTTACAAATATTTCTAAAAAACCGCTTGCCTGCTATTAATGCAAATGTGTCTTTATTCCGCCTTTCTCCCTCTTTCATTGTCTCTCCCTTTCCGTGCATTTCGGACACATTTTTCTTTTTGTATTGTCATTTATTTGTGCTGCTGAGCGTATAGCTGTTGTTATTTATTTTGGTTTGTATTGAACCTGCCCTTTTTTGTAGAATATTTGTTTACCTTCCTATGTTCCTTTTTACCAGTAGTGCTAGTTTTATTGGGGTCAGGAAATTTGTCAAGTCCCTGCATTGCATTTTCTCCCATCCCCCTCCATCTCCAATATGTACGATGTTCAATGTCATTCAATTAAATATTGACTTTTATTTCATCACATAAGCTTGTGTCAGCACTCCAATTTATGAATCCATTTGTGCCCGGAAGTAAGCTGTAGGCTTTGTTCCACGAATCACAACGCAACAAAATTCAAAAGAAAGCAAATTGAATAATAAAAAATCAATAAGACGTGTCCGAGAACGCTCGGGTGCCCCCTTGCCCTCTTGTTTGTCCTTTTTATTTTTCCTTTTATGAATAACACTTAACGCATAATTTGAAGTGGCGGGAAATTACACTTTTTTGTTCATGTACTGTGTGCAACAGCTCTATGAGTATTCATGGTTGTTGGTATATATACTAAGTGTAAGGATATATGTATCAATTTCAAAGCTTTCCTCACACTAAGTGTTGTGACTGCCGTTCAGCGTCACGCGTGTTCATTGGCAGGGCAGTCAAAGTGATGCTTTTTCCGCAGAAAACTAACTCCATTTGTATTTTGGTAGAATATTTTGCATTCCTAAGCAGATTAAGATCGTTCTGCTTGCGAACAGAACAAAACTCAGAACAGTTTCTAAGCTTACGAGTGTCATGCACACCCCACCACAACTAATCCCCTAACTAGAAGTGCCCGTAAACCTCACGTCTGGCAACAACCTGATCTTCAAGTCAGCCAGTGGCGGCACTCAACTAAAGTCCCCTGCTTTTACCGCACACGACAGCAAAGCCTGGCTAGCGGCGGAGGCAGTTAGCTTTTATTGCCTCGTTAGGGAGATAACCTCAAGTTCGTGCATTTCGCGCGGGACGCTGCAGGAAGCGAACATCGTGCGATCAGCAACGCAGCAGCGAGTCTGCGACAACGAAGATTACGGTACCCTACTATACAACGTCTTACAACGCAACGTGGAACACTGCGAAAGCTAAGACCCTAACCGAGCCAATCAGAGCGTTAGTGTGTGGCACGTGACAACGTGCCGCCAGAGATCAATCCTTGTGTAAAGAACTATTACGTAGCTCTAATTAGCTCACGAAGTGGTCCTTGGCGTTCTCACTTTGCCAACTTGAGGAAGAAAAAAAAGCTGCTGAGGCAGGCTTTGTTTAATCGCGACGCGGACGACTTTCGAACGCTGTGCGCCAGGCCATTAGGCTTCGGAAGCGCGTTGCCGCTACGCCTTTTTATTCGGGTCTTCGTTGTTGTCGCGGCTAACCTCGTTCTAGTCGACATATTAGCCCCCCATTCCTCAGCGCTGAGGCTTGCAAAAATGCGGTTTCTTTGAACGCGCGACGCGTACCTGTTTTTGTTTTTTGTTTTCTGCTTCTCTGACGAAGCACTTCCACTTTTACTTTCGAGAGGGTAGGAAAGGTATCTCGCGGGGCAATGCTTAGGCTTACTTTATTCTTAGTAATTCACATTAAGATATTTAATATAGGCCGCTGGGGGGGGGGGGGAGGGGGGTTGTCTTGGAATTTGGGATGAAATGAATATGAAAGGCCGAAATTTGAACTGAGCCATCGTAGAGGAGACAGATGATCAGATTTAGAGAGAGAGGTAATTAATTTAAGGCCTGTTAGTGAAAAGACTACTCGAGATTTCTCGTACCAAGGAGGCACCGCGGGCCTGCGGTACGGGCTGTTGCCTTTCTGCGGTGCCGCGGCTCTCTTCCTGAGCCAATAAAGATTAATACATACATACATACATTTTATTGACTCAGTGGGACTATTAAAGACTGATACGTTTGCGGGCACATCAAAGCCAGCGAAGGGCTTTGGGGATGACACCCTAAAAAATGAGAAAAGTCCGCTTAAATGATTAGGTAAAGACATTACCTTCAAAATGAGAACTCAAAGATAATAAAACTCTTCCCACCCCCTTCACCGCCCCAACCCCTTCTCCGCCCCTCCCTCCTCCCTCTTTACCGATTGTAGCACAGAGTACTAATTACGAAAAAAATACAGCATACGAAAGCAATATACAAATGAATGTAACACTGTAAAGAGAATTAACACTTACGAACGCGAGTCCAAAATAAATTGTAACAGAAAGCACTGAAACCGAAAAATGAAATAGAAAAAGAAGAGGCAAAATTTAGAATCTGCGGTAGCTATAGCAACTAGCACATCAGGATCGTCATACACACACACGGAGCAGGCACTAAATACTATCAAGGTTAAGACACTTGAGTTCTTTTTTTAGAGTCTTCAGTGATGTGATATCATAAATATAGTCCGGGAGGGCGTTGAAGACACGTGGCACATAAGATTCGCGCGAGCATTTACCATACCGGGTGCAACAACGTGGCACTACAAAACGAGGAGAGCTGCGTAATGTGCGGGACGAATGTAGTGGTGTCTTGTAATCACTGCTCCGAAAATTGCGAAGGAGGACGGTCTCAATAAAAAGTGATTGGAAATTCGGCAGCTGAAGGCTTTCAAAAATGTCGGCAGTGGCAGAAAGAGGCGTATTGTAGAGGAAGTTGGTCAGTTTGCCTCTTATTAAAGTGTTAACTTTTGCCTGCCAGCGGCCTGAACATATACCAAACACTGTGATGCAGTACCGAAGCACACTGTGGGCAAGCGCGTGGACTAACAAAAACCGAACATTGACGGGCATAAACACCCGTGTGTTATAAAGCATGCAAGATATAGTTCGTAGTTTACAGCATAAGTAGGACATGGGAGCGTTCCAGGACATGTCGAAATCAAAATGAACACCCAAATATTTCACGTTGTTAAGAGATTTGATCGGGTCACAGTTACATGGATGGCAGCTTGAGGAGTGGAGAATAAACCTGAGAGTAGCGCGGTGTCTTTTAAGGGGATTGCGGAAGCAAACAAGCTTTGTTTTGGAGCTGTTGATGTCAAGAAGGTTATCCGAAAACCAGTCCATTAGATGGGTGGCATTCGTCTGGAGAATGTTGACTGCACAAGGGAAATTAACATGACGCGAAGTAAGGAGACTATAATCGGCGTATTGATAGATCTTGCAGCCATTGATAGCGTGAGGCTTATAATTGACAAACATATTAAAGAGTAGAGGTGAAAGAACAGATCCTTGAGGTACCCCCGCTT